>VUQH01089514.1:0-25516 GCA_015106775.1 Etroplus canarensis | reverse complement strand
ACACACACACAATAAAGCAGCAGATCAGGGACTGGTATTAGATAAAGCCCAGCTCTGAGCTTCATGTTGAAGAGGAGATTCTGTCTTTTTGATGCCATCTGTTTCTTCTAACAAAGCTTTAGCTGCACTCAGTGTGAATGTCTGCTTTCATTGCAAAACACATGTATCATAGCTTCTGTGTGAATGTACATATGTTTCTATGTACAGACCATGCAGCGGCACTGTTGGCAGCCGTATAGCCAAGATGCTCCACTGCGGTAGAGTGTGCGTCCGCTCTGGTCCAGACACTGGCTGCTGGGCCGGTTGTCACAGCCAGGACAGCAAAACAGATCCTCATCTGGGTCTCCGCAGTCACAGGGTCTCCTCCTGCAATACGTTTGCCCATCCTGCACAGCAACCGACATATCATGGAGCAAATCAAGGCTTAAGTAGTGTTTATCATCGCTGTATATCCTGGGCTATAATGTGCATCCTAATACACTAAGTCAAAGGAGTCCCTCAGTAAAACAAAGGGCTTCTGACCCACTGTGATTTATGTAAAAATGAAATAAGGTGGCTATAAACACAAAGTATTACTGTGCGCAAACATAACTGAAACTCTTTACTGACGCACATTGTCTTGGACAAATAGGAACAAATTCAAGCTGCGGTGCCAAGGAGCAGCCTTTCAAGCAATGCACCAATTTGTTACGTTTCATATTTATTTTTTGTGTGGATTCATTTCATTATTTTACAAAACAATTACTGTACAGTGAAATGCCTCAAACTTGACCAGTATGCCTCCACCTTAAATGTGACTCTGTATGACATTGAAGTTTGACCCCACAATTCCGTTAATGTTATCAGATCTTCTAACCATTATAGGTATTGACCACACAAAGTTTGCAAAAGATCCAGCAAACAAGTCAGCTCTTGCGGTGGAAACAAAATTTTTAACGGACAGCATAACAAAACAAATCAGCTTTATTAAATAGGACTTTAAAATCCCTTTTATATTAATATTCAGGCATTGCATTCAGTACATTCTTACGCATCTCTGACAGCAAGACTTTTGACACACCTTTCTGTGTGAAGTTTCTCTTATTCTCCAAGGTCAGTCATGTTGGGCGGGGAGCACGCTCTGTTAAGATCAGGTCTAGCCTGCTCCAGATTTTTCCACTGAATCATTACTCCTGTGGTTCTTGGGATGCATGCAGATGCTTCCTTGTTGAAATGTACACCTTCGCCTCAGCCTATGAGTCTGAGCACTTTAGTGAATGCTTTCACCCAGAATTGCTCCATATCTTTCCACACCCATCTGTGATCGACTTGTCTGAGTCTCTCTCTCATAAAAACATCCCCCACAGCATGATGCTGCCACCACCGTGTTTGATTGTAGGAATGTTATTGATGAGCCGATGATCAGCGTCTTCTTTATTGCATAGTGGTGGGAATTGAGGCTGAATTGTGCATCTGTAAGTTTCTTCTATCTCCACAAGGAAACTCTAGAGTCAAAGAAACTAGTGGGTCCTGGTTTCAAGTCTTTTATATTTTTGCCTGGGGGGCCAGATCTAGGAAATCTGTTGGTGGTTCCACATTTCTTCCATTTGAGAAAGATAGAGGCTACTGTCCTCTTGTGCAATATTAATTCTACCCCCGGGATTAACAAAGTATTCTAATTTATGATTCACAACGTGCTGGATAGGCACAAGAGCATGCTCAACAATAGACTCATCCCACCTCAATGCAACACTGAATGCCACGGGAAATCATTCCTACTTGTGGAGATCAAACTTTAAAGCTCCTCCCCTTGACACCTGAACCATTTCCTACTGCTGTACTGTGTACATACTATAAATAGTATTTTTAAACTCTGGACCACCTATGCTACACACTGGACTCTCTAGCATAAATGGTTTGTATGTTTTTATCTTCTTTTTATCTGTATTTTCTATCTTTCATATTTATATTTATATTATACTGACTATGTGACTTTGTAGTATTCCCAAAAATAATTGGGAGTGCAGAAAAGTGGGATGGACCAGAGCTCAAGTGCAATGCAGCATAGCCAAAAGCCTGAATAGTCATATAAATAGGATATTTAAAGTTTTTTTTCTCTGATTAATAATATAAAACATAAATAATAAAATGGACTGATGATGTCCGTCTCTGAGTTTTTTTTTTTGACAAACATATTGAATCTCTAAAAAAAAAGTGCACACTACTCAAGGCCAGAGGGGTTTTACTGTCTTGGAACAAATCTGAAATTCCCATTTTGCAAAAGCAATTCAGTGGTGCTGTGAATGATGTAAGAATGTGTTAGAAGTTTGGCATTTGGACTGATAAGCAAGGTAAAATGCAGAAGAATCCGCTTGATCTGAAAGCCTTCCCGGCCGCTGTGTCATTGGCTCTCTGTCTCTACCTGGAGAAAACTTTATGGTCCATTTTACTCAGCACAGCCAGCGCTGTCTGGCCCCAGGACGACAGTGTAATGGAGATGTAAAAATGTTACATAAAAAGGCTGTTAGAAAATGTATGAGGGCCATAAAATCAGTCTGCATACCATTAAAAGGGCAATACAGAGCCAATGTTTTATCGATGCATATTGTCCTGCTACAGTAACTTGAGAGTCCCGGGGTGCCGGTACTGATGGCCTTGGTCTTTACAGTTACAACCCTGGACTTGCTGGGGAAATTACTGCCAAATGTATTGTGCTGGCAGGATATACGAAGGCAGACTGTTCTTTTTAGTGCAAGTATAAGACCAAGTGTGCATGCCAATGCTTTGCATTCATGCCAACCAAAACAACATTACTACTTTTTTATAGCAATCTCGTTGACAACAGTGTCATGATAAATTTGACTGCACACAAAATCTCTTTTAATCAGGTTTGATGTGTTTTCAGCACAGTCGTTGAGCATTTTCTCAAAGTCAGCTATTTAAGGAGCCTTTGGGTCTTTGTGGGGGAGCTTTTGTAGATTTCTAAAATTTGGTTTTCATCTTAACTCAATTTTCTGTTCTAGTTTTTATTTTTCTCACTTTGGATAAAGCTGAATAAGGAAGAGTCGCACTTTGATTTCATATGGAAGCGAGTTTGTTACAATGCAGTCCTGTGTTCACTGCAGTCTTCCTTACATCTGCCTTTTTTCAGTCTGTCATGTCTGATGTGTTCACCTTTAATTTCCGTCTCTCGCTTCGCAAACTACAGCTAACTTTGTGGCTTCTTTATAGTCACGAGTGATTTTTTTCTTTTATTAGTGCTGGTCCCCAGACACCAGATCACTGTCTGCTTGCATTCAATGAGCATTCCACATCTTTGAACAGCTGGAATAAAAACCAGCAGGGCTGTGGAGCTAGATGTAATCTGCAGACTCTCTATAATGTTTTTAACCAGGATCTCTTTCATACTGGCAACTGACTAACAAATGAACTAATTTCTTAAGCTTGTAGCAAAGCCAGTTCATGTAACTTAAAATTTGCTTTAGGAGAATTTACTCAATATGCTTGTCAAGCATGGAAAACATCTGCTAAATCACTAATTCCATTACATTTCACACTTAAAACAGCCTTGGATGTATTTACTGTTGAAATGAAATGTCATAAAATTGTCCTTGGTTTACCCATAGTTTATAACTTTGTAGACGTGGAATATCCTAGTGGCAGATTTTAAAATTTAATAGCCGATAAAGCATCACTGAAACAACTGCTCTCAGCGGTTATTTCAGGCCAAATACCACTCCGTCTGCTTTATATTAACCTCACTCTCTGACCCTTTTCTCCACAAAGAGAAATCTGATCAATATCCTAGTTTCCTGTAGCAGCAGTGCACCACCTCATTCTGACCTCTGAGCACCGAAAAGAGTCATTAAGATGCCACAAATATTTGTCACAATTTAGGCTAATTACAAACAGATGGGAGCAGAGAGTGTTGGTTTTTTTTTCTCAACTGGTCAGAAATATTTGGTGCTTTTGTTTCCATTTCATTACTGCCCATGCACATGTTGGCTAAATCAGTTCTACACAATTAGTTATGTGTGTGCTAACCATTAGGTAAGGTTTGGCGAGATTGTGTCTGAGGTCTGTAAAAGGTACAAAGGGTGGAAATTAAAAGGCTTTTTTGCTCATTGGCCCTTTGGCAATTCTCAAGAATTGCTACTCCTAATAAACTGTATTGGCCAGAATTTAGTCAAACTTACACACAATGATTACCTAAAAGGTCTTCACACAAATTGTGCTAAAGTTCATGGTCAAAGTCAATTTGTTGTTTTAAGGGCACTTTCCCATTTTCATAAGAATCGCTACTCCTCAGAGTATTGGTCAGATTTTAGTGGGACTTGTACAAAATGACCGCTTAACGGGTCTTCACCCAAATTATACTCAGGGTCAAGATCAAAGTCGCACTTGTCATTTTACAGGGATTTTTTAATTGTCACAAGAATCACTACTAAGAGCATTGGTTTAGGTTGTAATGTGCATAAAAGGAGTGTTTGCATGGGCCCCTTTGCCATCTACACAGAATCTTCATTATTAGGTTTATTTATGGCATAATAATGTCTTAAGCTAGTTTAGGGCCAGTCAAAAGCTAGGGCCATTTTCCTGGATATGATGATTTATGAGCCTCCTGGACTTCTAAGTGGATTTTAACTCTCATTAGATGTGCAATAAAGGCAACCAGTATCACTTTCTTCCTGTATTTCACACATTACAACAATCTGTGAACTGTGATGGACTGTGAGCTGGAGAAGCTTCTGATCAAGCTGGATTGTCGTTGTTTTGCCCATCACTATTATCAGTTGTTTATTGGTGAGATCTCCATCTTTACGGCTTTGCCCAACTTTGGTTTTTGACTCCAAATAGAATTGTTTAGAGGGTCTGGAAAAACTGCTGGTTTCTTAACCACAGATCAGATTGTCTCAGTACTAGTAGCAGTGTTGCTTTCTTCCCAGAGCCCAGCGTTTACTTAAAGTATAATGTTGTTTTGTTAAGGTTTTTCCAGACAGTGAGCGATCACTGTTGGAATCAGCAGGATGCAGCTTGGGCACAACAACTCCTGGCTCCTTCCTGTCCTACCAGCCTGTAAAGAACAAACTGCTGCTGACAAACAACTATCATGTCATGCTGCTAAATAGAGAAAGTTATGGCTTTCAATACAGGAAGTGATGAGCATGGATATAATTAATTTAAGTATATGGTTTTGTTACTGTTGTATAATAATAAACCTTGTTTACAGAGCAGTTACAGTAGCAGACTTGATGCTGATGTTGCAAGCATCTGTTTATTGATTCCCTGCTGGTGAATTTCAGATACAATAAAATTTCTCCCCATCAATCGCCTTGCTGTAGAGAGCGACAGAGACAAGCTGAAAAAGTTGAACTATCATGAACTCTGAAGGCAGAGACAAAGACAGCGTGCTTTAACGAGATTAGCTTCTGGCCTCTTCCTCTTCTTCTTGCTTACATTGACCTCAGGGGCACGGTAGTAGCAGGAGTGTTCAGAGCGAAAACAATGGAAGCAGTGGCAACTGCCTGATAGGACAGAGCTAGCAAAAACTACAAAAAAAAAAGAGAATTAACCTTTAAGGAGGAAAATTAATTCACAAAAAAATAAGGAAGCACTTGAACTAAGACATGAAAAGAGAACATTCATGCATGCTCCATATCTTCTACCAGCCCACCTCCACCTTCATTGTTTATTGATCCAGCTCATTGTGTCTCTCTGGCATTTTTCTCTTTTGATGCCAGACATTGCAGGCATTGCTCATGGTGTATTTCACAGAATGTATTGTTACAGTGTCTATAACACCAGCTGGATCTCCTGTGCTCATGGTTTTTCTGGAATATCAAATGCATTCCTTACAGTGAAAATTAAATAAACTGATATATGTCGGTAAAAATGAAGTCCATGACCTAATAAATATGCTGCATACTGATTGCAACCCTGTGATTTTTCTGTCTTTTTTTTTTGTCCTTTTAATAACTAAAAAGTGATGAATCCACCCAAAATATACCTGTTCATAATGAAAACTTGCATATGTAGGCGGCAGGTTACATTTTTATTCACTCCTTTTGCAGAAAAAAAGAAGTGTCTCATATTAAAGGTTATTTTCTGGTACATATCTGTGCTCTTTTTTTTCGCTAAAACGACACTAAGGCTTAAAAGTTTAGGATCACTAGGAAACTCTCTTATTTTCCATGGAAATACATGAAATTACTCTGAATAGGAAATATGGCAAATGAACAGGACATGCTGACATTGTCAGATGATGATTATAATGGAAATGATGAATATATGTTCTTCAAAATTTGCCTTCATCAAAAAAAGAAAAAAAAACAAAACACCTTTTGCAGCAATTACAGCCTGGCAGACCTTAGGCATTCTAGCTGTTAATTTTTTAAGGTAGTCTGATGAGATTTCACCCCATGCTTCCTGGAGCATCTCCCACAGTATGGATTGGCTTGATAGTCTTTCTCGGTACCATATGGTCAAGCTGCTCCCACAAAAGCTCAATAGGATTCAGATCCAGAGACTGTGCTGGCCACTCCATTACAGTCAGAATTCTGACTGACTGCTTATTCTTTAAATATTACTGACACATTTTGAAGGTGTGTTTTGGGTCATTATTCTGTTGTAGGATGAAATCGGCCCCAATCAAGTAATGTCCACACTGTATGGCATGGCTTTGCAAAATCTTGCAATAGCTTACCTTCCCCAATGTCCCTTCCACTCTGTACAAATCTTCTATTTTACCACCTCCAAAGCACCCCCGGACCATCACACTGCCTCCACCATGTTTGACTGATGGTATTAAGCTCTCTTCTTGCATCTTTTTATTTGTTTGGTGTCTCAAAAATGTTCTTCTGTTTGATCCAAAGACCTCAAACTTGGACTCATCTCTCCACAACACCTCCTTCCAGTCTTCCAGCATCTAGTGTCTGTGTTCTTTTGCCCATCTCAGTCTTTTCTTTTTATTGACCCGTCTGAGATATGGCTTTTTCTTTGCAATTCTGCCCTTAAGTCCAGAATCCTGAAGTCTCCTCTTCACTGTTGATGCTGACACTGATGTGTGACATCTACTGTTTAGCGCAGACGCCAGCTGACGACCTGTGAGGCGTCTTTGTCTTAAACTACACACTCTCAGATATTTATCTTCTTTCTCAGTTGTGCATCAGGGCCTCCACTCCTTTTTCTATCCTTGTTAGAGCCAGTTTGTGCTGCTCTCTGAAGGGAGTAGTTAACAGCATTGTTAGAGATTTGAAGTTTCCTCAAAATATATCACACTGAATGGCCTTCCTTTCTAAGCACAACAATAGACTGGCGGGTCTCTCTAAAGAACGTTCTTTCTTTCTTTCTGGCCATTTTGAGCCTGTAAACAAACAAATGACTGCTGCTGCTTCAGATACTAAACTTATCTAAAGAATGCCATGCTCCCTTTTTTGCTCCCTGATTGGTACAATGGTTTTCAGCTGTGCAGCACAAATTAAGTGTTTTCTAATGATCAATTAGCCTTACAAAATGATTAACTTGAATTAGCAGCCTTACCAGGAGATTGATGCAGAGGACTGACAGCTGCTGATAATAGGCCTATGTGCAAAAATGTAGCTCATTCTTTGAAAGTCTTAAGATTCATTTTAATTCTTTGTGAAATTGATTTTTCTTTTTCTGAAAAACAATTAAATTTGTAAGTGATCCTAGACTTTTGAGCGGTAGTGTAGATATTACTGACATATTTATAGGAAGTCACAGACAAGATCATGGATCAGTTTTACAACTTAGTTACAGTTTTAAAAAAACAGTTCACCGTTAGTTAACAGCAGTATGACTTATTGCAGTAAAATGTGCACGTGTGTGTATGTGTGTGATCCTCTTGCAATATATATATTTATTTTATACACTGTATCTTTTTAAATATATCTTATTATGTTGTCTCGTTGTACTTCTGTATAATGACAATAAAGGCATTCTATTCTATTCTATTCTATTCTATTCTATTCTATTCTATTCGCTACCTTGCAGGAGCAAATAGCACAGCGGTCAAAGCTGGGTTTCCAGTCTTCTCCGTTGCTCCTGATTCCTTCTTCCTGTGGACAGTCACCGCTGCAGCCTGGACCAGATGTACATACACAGTCGTAGCCTCCTGGGAGGTTCACACACACACTGTCATTCCAGCAGGTGTGTGTCTGCAAACTGCATTCATCAGTGTCTGGAAAAGAGAAAGCAAATTTGGTTAACAAATTTGTAGTGTAAATGTGACTATTTGTGTGTGTGTGTGTGTGTGTGTGTGTCTATAAAAGGGGATGGTTTACCTGTTATAAAATAATAAGCAAACTACACTGGGTAAGTTTACATTTTCATACAAGTTCCAATTTTTATATTATGATGTTTTTAGCATGAAGACAGTCTACAAGGGTATATTTGAGCTACTGTGATTAAAAAAACAAAAACAAAATTATTCCAGAAGTATCCTAAAGAAGTCAGATTTTTAAAGATTAACATACTGCTGTAATGTGAAAATTAAACTTTTCCAGGATTCTATGCAGTCCTGTGAAAAACTGAGCATACTCCATGATTCAGAGGCCTGTATAGTATTAGCAACATTAACTTTAAGTAATCATATTCTCTATGACTTCATCGGTCTCTAACATTGCTGTGGAGGATTTTTGGCCTGCTCTTCTTTACAGCATTCCTTCAGTTCATTGAGGTTTGCAGACACTGGTTTAAGCATACAGTAGCTTGTAGTGATGTGTCGCTAGCGAACGAGCTGATACAAGAAATCCGCTCTTGTTGGCTCCCTGACAACAAGTTGTTGTCGTTGTTTTGAAAGTAATATGAGGCAGAATGATATAACAACCTCTACAACCCTACAAGCGTTAAATGCATTCACTAACTAAATATCACGTGTATGCTGGGAAACCAGTGACGTGAGGGTAGACAAGGATCATACCGCCAAGCAGGGCGGAGGACAGGGGTCCATAAAGACACCTAAAAGTGTTGTATGCTGCTGTTTTGCACATTGTAATGTAGTCCCGTATAGAGTCCTGTATTTAATATGCCTTTTTTCGGTACTTTTTCCATGCAAAGTTTGGAGTCAGCTGTTTTTTTTTTTTTTTACTGTTATTAATAGAAGAAACGCCTACTCTTTTGTTAGGGGTGTGTGTTTAAATAAAAAGTGAAAATGTCAAAAGCAGTCCTTTTTAAAATGTAAAATGTTTTTACAGGTGCTTCTATCTTCCTTGTGTTGCAGAGTAGTTTAACAAGCGAGTCAGAGCATTCATTGGGTCGTTTTATAGTTAAGTTGCTAAATACAATAAAAAAATTGGCTTCAGCAATTTCATATTAGAGGCTGTAATTTTTACTTTTAAATCCTTCAGCACAAATGATGTATCAGATAATTTAAGTGATATATGTGTACACCTACAGATTATGAGTCAAAACAGTGCAAAATCAGACTGAATTATAAAAGGTATAAGTGGTAACATGGAGAGCAGCTTGGGAGCCGAAAGAGCTGGCTCTTCTTGGTGAGCAGAGCCAAAAGAGCCGACTCTTTAAAAACTGCCAAAATTCCCATCACTAATAGATTGCTTAAGGTATCACCACTGCAGTTCAGTCAGGCTGAGGTCTGGACTTCAGACTATTGCCCCACCTAGATTCTTTTCTCTTTTATCCATTCTGTTGTAGAGTTGCTGGTGTCCTTGGGATCATAGTTCTATTGCATGACCCAATTTGGGCCAAGTTCTTGCTGGCAGACAGATGACCTCATATTTGCCTCTAGAATACTATGGTACACAGAGGCGTTCATGGTCAACTCAGTGACTGTGGCTCCAAAACAAGCCCAAATCATCTGCCCTCCACCACCATGCCTGTAAGTGGTTGTGAGGTGTGTTTGCTAATATGCTGTGTTTGGTTTTCGGCAAACCTGTTCTGTGCATTATGGCCAAACATGTCTGTTTTCGTCTCTCCAAAGGACATTGTTCCAGAAGTCTTGTGGTTTGTTCAGGTGCAATTTTTCAAGCCTAAGCTGTGCTGCCTTGTTCTTTTTTAGAGAAAAGTGGCTTTCTCCTGGAAACCCTTCTAAACAAGCCATACTTTTAAAGTCTTTTTTTCCTAATTGTACTGTCATGAACTTTAACATTTAATATCCTAACTGAGGCCTGTAGAATCTGAGATGTAGCTTTTGGGGTTTTGCACTTTCTCTAAATGCTCCAAACCAGCAAACTTCTGCTTTTATAGAGGTGCTCACCCTGGCTGAAGACCAGTTAATAAAGTGGATTCGATAAGCAGCACCTGGCTGCTACAGTACTTACTATCTTAAACAGTTCTCTAGTTTTAATGTATTTCCTGATTGATAAATCTGGATAGTATTTTATTAGGTCATTTATTTTCATTTATAGACTACTGAAGTTTTTTATTCTCATTTATTTGTGTATTACACCCCTCCTGTGAGTCTGTAATTCTGTATTTTTTCTTTTTCTTTTACATTTATATCAACAATGGCCCTATAACTGTAACAGTTCCATCTGTGTAGAAATACAAAATATATTTTATTATCCTTTTATTTTCAAGCAACATGAAGGCACAAGGTATAAGACTATTTCCTACATTACAGTACACAGAACCGAGTGGTACAAGGTGTATGTTCACTTTGGATACAATTTATTGTTGATGCTGGCAAGTATTCCATGTAACATTTTTGCTGCTCATAAATCTATATTTTAACTTATTCAAACATTCTCTCAAGCTATAGCATTTAGTTCTTTTAGCAGCAGAAGCTGAATTTATAAGTTGTTGTGGTCAGTTAGGTAGGAGCACCCAGGGCTTATATAGATTATACTTTGCATATATACTAGACTCATAACTTCAGCTGCTTCATTTATATTCTCTTAGGTTCCGCTGAATCATCAAAGGATCTGCTCAGTCAGCTTCTTTCTCACTTTGACCCTCTGGAGATCAAAAACCCCGGTGTAAACAGGGGGAGTCTGCTTTTCTTTATCAGCATATGAGGCAAGGTGCCAAAAGTCTATCCCTAACTTTCATCAAGCCCAGACACTTAACTCCCTAAATCCCCAATAAATGTGAACCGTTCAGAGAAAAAAAAAAAAAAGACCAGTCTTTTAATGGTCTTTTTTTTCCCCCTCCCCCGCCAGTGGCTGCTATCCGCAGCCATCAATTGCGGCAGCTCAACACTTACCACATGCTAGTACTGTTGCATGAGTAGATTTCCAAAGCAGAAAAACAAACTTCATAATAAATAGTTAAATTCATGTTTGTGTATGTCACTGTACTGTAACAATGCTTCCCCACTGGTAGGAACATAGACAACACAGCCATTTACTTTCTACAGGAGGTGGGTAATGACTGTCAATGTGTTTAAGACATCCGCTTTACACATCTCACTGTTTCCGTGTCGATTCCATTTTACTGAGACATTTCCATCAAGCCAGTTTTGGACGTCAAACTGAGGTAAACATGATCGCACTGTCTTAATGTTTTTAACTTATTTAAACACAAAGTGAGAGTGCGTCCTGAGCTGACATAGGCAATATTAACTTAGTATGTTTTGGTAATGGTGGGAGGAACCCCAGGTCCTGGAGAAAAACTTGTGCAAGAGACAAACTCCACAAAGAAGGGCCCTACCTGGGTTACAGCCCAGGTCCTTGTTGCTTTGAGGCTACAGTGCTAACCACTGAGCCACCATGCTGCCGTCATCATCCATCTAAGCCAGTGGTCAGCAACCTTTTCTATCAAGAGAGTAATTTTAGCGCAATTTGGAATCATAAGTTCACACAGAAAAAAGTCTGCATGTAGCCGCAAAACATATTTGAGCTCAAGAAACTACGTTGCAGTAGACTGCTTAAAAGCAAATGCTTATTTTTTAGTTTGCTAGTGACTGATCAGCGGTAGGGAAACATGATAATATACATAACATCCAACATGCCACTACAGGGTGGCCATGGGTCAGAAGGTAGAGCTTATCATCTGCCAATTGGAAGGTCAGCAGTTTGATCAAAATTGCCCTTGGGTGTGATACCGAACCCCAAGTCATCCCCATGCGTCCATCAGTGTGACTTTAATAGTCAGCATAAATGCTACAAGATACATGACTGTGAATGCAGCTTATAGCTTAAGCACTTTTGCAAGCACCAGTCCCTTTACTGTCCTTATGCATCTTTGTTGACGATGTCAAAATAGTCAAAAAATATGCAAATGACTCAAATTGACTCTGACTGGTGACCTGTCCAGGGTGCAGCCCCCTTTGCTCCCTATCATAGCTGGGATAGGCTCCAGCGCCCCCCGTGACTCTGAATAGGATAAGTCGAAGAAGCTGAATGAATGAATGAATGAATGAATGAATGAATGAATACAAATGATTCCTCAGATTGTTACAGCTTGCCTACAGTGGTTCAGCTGTTTCCATCTATCAAGCTGTCTTAGCTCAGTTCCCTTTCAATGGTAGCAGCATTTTTTTTCTGATTGGCTACCCTTCACAAACAAAAGGTTTGATTAGCAGGTGGGCGGGGCTTCTGTCTCAAATGTGTGCATGAGATAACCACATACGGGACATTTGCTCTTACAGACATCACAAGAGTATAAAAAACTATCTGAAACCAAAATGTTAAGATCAGTCTGAAGTCAGATCTTTGGCTTCATAGAAATTACTTGTACATAAGGAAAAGCATAATAAATCCACTTCAAGAAAAGCACATAGATTTTAATAATATTTGGCTTAATAAATATGTCTTCTGCCTAGATGCAGTTGGGTCACAGTGGCAGCAGAATTCCAGATGTTCTTCTGTCTCACAGTGCTGTCCAGTTCCTCCTGGCAGATCCCAAGGTGTTTCCAGGCCAGATGAAATGTATACAGTCTCTCCTGCAGGTTCTGGATGTACCCTGGGAGTAACTTAAAGTTGGGTACGCCCAAAACACCTCACCTGGCTCCTTTCTACACTAAGGTACTTTGAGGTAAATAGACTGGTACTTTTATAACACTTTTCTACTCTGAGCATTGAAAGCACTTTTTACTACAGGTCTCATTCACCCATTCAAAAAGCCATTGGTTCTGTGCCTTAATCACAGTTAACTATCCCACGATGGATGCATAGGAAGAAATTTGGGGATCAGCGTCTTGCCCAAGGACACTTCAGCACATAGACTAGAGCAGCTGGAGACTGAACCACCACCCTTCTGGTTAGAAGACGACTCGCTTTAACCCCCTTGCCAGAATTCTGAGCTCCTCGCCTTATCTCTGAGGCTGAACTACAGAGGAAACTAATTTGGGTCGCTTGTATTTGCAACCTTAATCTTTTGATTGTTACCCAGATTTCATGACCATCACTGAGGGCTGGAACATAGATAGACTGGTAAATCGAAAGCTTCACCTTTCGGTTCAGCTCTCTCTTCACCACAACAGTCTGGTGCAAAGCCCCACATTGCTGCTGACGCCAGTCACCAATTCGCCAATCTCGCTCATGCTCCACCCTCCTATCACTAATGAATAAGATCCCAAGATCCCCAACCCTAAGGGAGTGTTCCACTGTTTTCTGGCAGAGAACCATGGCCCCTTGACCAGCCTAATATGACCATGGATAAACACCATGGCTCAGCCAAGGAGGGATGTCCATTATTTTAGACATATCTAATAACAGTAAGAAGTTTTTAGAGAACAGAAATTACAATCAAAAAGTTGACTGCAGTAAAGGAAAAAAGTTCTGCTTAAACTAAAGTTTTATGTATGCTCACAAAGCACATGTTTGAATGTTAAAATGTATTTGTGGTGGGTGCCAAAGTACATCTTAAATAAATCAGATGCTCAGGAGCAGTGGTAAAATTTATAATGCTGTTCCATTTGTGAATGAAAAACACAGCCACGCTAAAGTATGGTGATTTATTTCTACTTCAATCAGTGCTTACAAGCTAATATCAACTTGCTATGACAAAGTAATATTATCAAAGGACACACTCAAGCAAGAAAAGTGCATGACTTGTACCTTCGGAGGGTTACAGTGACATTTTTAGCACCTCTGGCCCAAGTTGCTCAGACTCTTAACACCATGGAAACACTTGTTTATGTTTTTGCAAGTGAAGAATGATGGGTGGTATCCAGCAAACAGAGCACCTTTGTATAGACCTCGGCCAGTTCTGTTGCTACACCATCTGCAGCAACATGCCGTGACACTGCTTAATACATAGTGCACTCTAATTGGTTGTGGTATTAAGTTTGCTGGATACACAGAGAGAGTGGAAAGCAGCTAAGTCGCGAATTTATTGTGCCAGCAACAGACTATTTGCATACACTAAATAAAATCCCCATCAGCCAGTCAGACACACTGTACCTCTGCTTGTGAAGAATTAATACTCTTCATGCTACGTTCACCACATTCAGTCACAAGCTGCTGCTCCCAGATGAAGCATGCTCTTACATAGGGCCTGCGAAAGACTGCGTTACAACCAAACACAAAAGCCCTTTGGAGCACCCATCTGAGCGAAGCCAATCATATGTACAACTTAGACTCACACCTAAATGTGTTGTTACACATGAAAGCACTAATCCTGTGCATATACACGATAACAGACATTTACACAGGCACGCAAAATTACTAAATCCCTCTGACAGATGCTGGTAATTAAAAAGCATCAGAAAGCTTGGTATTTGAGTATTTAAACTATTTTTCTTTGGTATGTCTCCAGGCAGCCCATATGGAAAGGTCATGTACACCACAGAGAGAGAGAAAATGATGCACAAACCCTGTCTTGCAGGGAGACAGTGTGAGTTTATGGTGTATTATCCTCATCTTTATTCACAATCTGTTTATTAAAGCCACCTGTCTCCCCCTAAAGCATTAGGCATAATAAACGGCTTTTGAGATGCAGCCCATGCCGCTTTTAGTCACAACCATAAAGCAAAAGGACCACTGTTTGCAGCTGCTCTACTCCTCACCACAACAATATGCAGCGAGACACAATGCAACACAATACAGTGTAATGTTTTGCACGGAGTATCGCAATGCAGTGTAGCCAGCCCAATGCACAGGACTTAAAATACAATGAAATCTATCGTGAGAAAACATAATACAACACGGAGTAGGAGGCAGGCTTTGCGGGCGTGTGTGAAGTGTCTGTGTGACAACTGATGAATAGCCCAAACTGAGAGAGTGCACTTACTGGCTTCAAAGATAAAACACTCTTATAGATGCATGTGTCACACAGCAGGATGCCCTTAGAGCAGCTCAGTCATTTGCTGCATGTGCCAAACACAAATTAGCCCCAACATTACAACAAAACACTGTTTATTTTAAAAAACAACACATTTTCATACAAGGGCTTTTCACAGGGTACACACCCACCAACATTGTATAATTCCCCAATTTCCAGTTGTGCCAAAACACAGAATATTACCATGTCATTTTAAAAGCTGCGTTATTTTTATCAGCACGTAACGGCAACCTATTTCAAATCTTTTTTTTTCATTGCTTCTGCTTATCCAATTCAGGGGCAGGAGGTGGGGCAGGAGACTATCACAGCTATCATGGGGCAAAAGGCGGAGTACACCTTGGACAGGTCACCAGTCCATCGCAGAGCCAGATAACCATTTGCACCAATGGTCAGTTTAGAATTGACCAGTTAACCTAGCTCAAGCTGGCAGGCTGCTGGATTTGAACCTGGACCCTCTTGTTGTGAGGTGACACTGCTAATAACCTCACCGCCGTGCCGCCCAAAAGGAAGGGGGTAACAGTGGAGTTCCGAACATAGCCTTAACAAGCATCAGTGATAATTGAAAGCATGATAAGTGCAGACAGAAGCTGCAGTTTTGTTTATAACATTCAGTTTCACTTCAGAACTTTGTGTGTGTGTTTTTTTTTTTCCCCAGAAAATAACATGTAAGGTGAAGCTACTTGGTTTTTGATTTTTGTATCCTAACCTCTTTAACCTCTGCAGTTATGTCAGGATTATAGTTATATACTGCCATCTCCTGCATGGGCACGCGCGTAAATTAGGTAGGGATGGTATTTTTGCTCATAAAACAAAAGAAAATGAAATGCCCAGAACTTCCCTAGTATACCTCCCCATTTAACCTGTCCCTGTGTGACCTCTGATTCTGTAATCTATGAATGTTATCAGTTCTTCTACCCATCATAGTAATTCTGTATACAGTACAAAATGTGGCTAGGATCCAGCTGCTCTGCATAACCTTGGCCTTTGACCCTGTGATCTCATGAATGTTATCAGATCTTCTAGCCATTCTTAAGGATTAATAACAAACAGTTTGGTAAAGCTCCAGCAAGCTCCTGCAGTGGTAACAGGATTTGTGATGGATGAACGGACACCACGAAAACATGCCTCCATGGTAGAGGCCTAAAAATGCTCTTCATCCTTACTAACCAGTCTTGTCAAAGCATTTAATATACAAACTGTTTAGAGAACTCAATTTCTACAAGTCCTGCCTCCCTAACGCAATATCACAACAAAGACTGGCTTCAAAATTTCTTACCTACATCTGAGAGTTCACTGATACAGATATTTATAAAAAGCACTAAAGTTCTGTCAACCAGATGATAATCTAAGTGAGGAAGAACCCAACAAACATTTTGATGTTGAATAAACATTGCCTGGAAATTTTTGTCGTGTCTCCTCATGGTTTAAAAAAACTGTTCAAAAATGAAAGCTGAACTGACGTCGCAGATGTTTCCTTCACGACGGATGATGGTAGTTGGTGAACGTTGCCTCAACATCGTTGTTAGACTTTAAAGCAAGAGAAAGTTTGTTCTGAAGAATTTTTTAATACTTTCCCTTTACCCATTCGAATAAAGCCAAATAAATATTCTCAATAGAAATTATAAGCAGGAAAAAATTCTCCCTATGGAGGACTCAGATTCACAACCTGCCATTCTAAAGCCCATTTCTTACCCTACTGATCTACATGACTTCACACTCAAACTACAGCATCCTTGGGGTTATAACACTGACTTCAGAGACAGAAAAGTGATGATTCCAACAGTCTGATGTGTTAAATCCGCCATGCAACAAATGAGACAGTATTTAGATGTGCATAACCATGAACTGCTTCAAAGTGGGTTTTTTTAAAACTTTTTTTTAAAAAACAGGCTACCGTAAAAGTAGTCCTGTACATGGAGAAAACATTGTGTGGATGTCTATTAACAACCACGCACTAACCACATTAGCAGTGGTTGTTTTAAAAACGGAAAACAAATAAACAAAGACACATTTAATTCCTTCATTGCATTAATCTGATCTACATTTCTTACTTTCAAGAGACTGTTTGACCTGACCTCTATTGTTCGTGGAAACAACGTCAACATCTGCTTTTCTACGGTTTGGTTTTTGCTATTGTACCATGACCAGTCTTGATCTGGAAGATGACATCAGTGTTTCAGCCATGTTTATTAGGAGGACATCCTCATGCTATCAGTTCTGTGCATTAAAATATCAAACAAAGTATGCCTCATAATTATTCTTTTAGGGACATTGGTTCATTAAAAGGCTCTACTCACCCCCTTTTCCCCAAACCCTGTATTTAACTTTATCCATCCAGGATAAGTATAGTCTTTGATATTGTTGCATCCATTCCAACACTGTGGCTTCCAAAAACCTTAACTGTTATTCTGATGGATTTTCTGTCAAAAAACAATGATGAGAGATAACTAAGTGTGTTCCTCACAGTGTCTAACGGAAGATTTCGTCATATGCTCTTGGCTAACATGCAGCTGACGAAGCGGTTAACTCACTTGTGCTGCTGTTCCCTGCTTTGAGCTGGCTTTTTTTTTATTACAAACTGCTACTTAATGTTTGGTTGACACATGAGAGGCTGTTGGAGGGATATTGTGGAGTGGAAAAATCCTGTTAAAATGCCATTTGTACTTATTTCCCCTGCTGGCTTCCAGCCTAATACTGTAAAGTGGGTGGGGAAAAGGTGGCGGATATAGTGTCTTACCAACATGTGTGTGTGCGCATGCGCACACACACACTACACACACACACACACACACTACACAAATACTATACACATTTGTAAAGTCTGGAAAGCAGCGCAAGTGATTTCACTAATCATACTGTATAAGTCATATTTCGAGCCATAAATCCTCTGATCACGGAGCACAAGCAAGTTAATGTTCTTTCAGACTCACTTGCAGACTCATGGATGTAACAGTCATTTCCTGATATGATATTGTTCATATGATTATACCATCTTTTACACAGAATTAGATTTTGCACCCAGATATGGTGAGAATTAAAAGAAATCTTTGAAATATGACAAACCCGACTAAACTGTAAAGTTGCTATCAGTTAAAACAGAATTCTGAATGGTTAAGTTATGATGAACATGAAGTTTGAATGCATTTTCAATGCATTATTATGATTTTATTTGTTTGCAGATTTTCTGGAAATTCAGCTAAAATTTGTAGTAAATGTGAACTAAGTCTTGACTGCTGTCTTTTGTAAGAGTAAAAATACGGGTTGCTTACAGAAAAAAGTTTTCACAGGATTTTACGTAGTCCTGTGAAAAACTAACTACACTCTTACTGTAGTATTTATTACTATATTAATCATTATTTAACTTAATTTATTTATTTAGCTTATTAAATTAAGCAAACCCTTTCTGCTTTCATAGGAATTAAGTGGGTAAGTAGCAGCCAGTTGCTGGAAATCAAATACACTTGATTAACTGATCAGTTAGTGACCACCTCTATAAATACTGTATAGAAATTTGGCAATTTGCTGGTGTAGAGTGTTGACATAATGCCACAATTTTCCCAGTAGTGAATGCCTCATCAAATTCATCCGAAGATCACGCCATGCAATGCTCACCAAAAATTACAAAAGATCCAAGAGCTACGTCTTAGATTCTACAGGCCTCTGTCAGCATGTTAAATGTCAAAGGTCATGACAATACAATTAGAAAAAGACTCAACAAGTATAGTTTGTTTGGAAGGGTTACCAGGGGGAAAATCCTTTTCTCTAAAGGGAACATGGCAACATGGCTTAGATTAGCAAAGCTGAGTCTGAACAAACTGTAACTCTTCTGGAACAATGTCCTTTGGACAGACGAGATCAAAGCGGAGAAGTTTAACTATAAAGCACGGTGCTATGTTTGCCAAAAACCCAACAAAGCAAGGGTGATGATTTTGCAGCCACGGGACCTGGGTGCCTTGCGGCCATTGAGTTGACCACGCACTCCTCTGCATACCAAAGTATTCCAGAGTCAAATAGGAGGCCATCTGTCTGACAGCTAAAGCTTAGATGAAATTAGACTATGCAACAGGACAATGATCCCATTTACACCAACAAATCTACAACAGAATGGCTGAAAGAGAAAAGAATCAAGGTTTGCAATGGCCCAGTCAAAGTCCCGACCTCAACCTGAGTGAGATGTTAAGGTGGGGCTTTAAGAAAGCTGTACATGAAAAATGTCTTTAAATGTCAATAAACTAAATAAATGTTGTAGACAATGGTGGACTAAAATTCTCCCCACAACAATCTGAGAGACTGATAAAGTCATACAGGTGCATATACGTGGTTCCACAAGCTATTGAATCATGGGGTATACTTAGTTTTTCACAGGAGTTGCACAGAGCCCTGTGAAACATTTCTTTTTAAATGACTGTATAACTGTGCTAAAGGGGAACAAGTGCCTCCCCTTTAAGATCTGATAGTCTGGACTAGAAAGTTTGTATTTGTCTTTCTTAGTGAATGATGAAAGACAGCCAGTTAGGGTTTCTAGCTACTTCTGGTTTAAATGATGACCCAACAAAAAATTGCTCAAGTAAATATGTATGAAATTACCAAACTGAAACTTCTCAAACCACTACAGCAGCAAAATCCACCTTCCTGGTTTGTTAAGTACGTTCCGAGCTCCAAACACTTCTTCCTCATGCAAGTACTACTACAGTAATCCTACTTCTTTCTGGTGGGGCAGAGGAGCAGGAATAATATGACAGAAAATATGTATTTAGGAAAGAAGTTATGTGGAATGTGCTGAAAATAAGGACCACAGCAGAGGAGTGGATTATACTGCAAGAAGGATTTTCTACAGAAGTTTTGATACTTTAGTCACAACGGTTGGAATCCATTGTAGCTGATGCGAATCCAAGCTCTCTATAACTGCCATCATCCATGCAGGAGCAAGCTACGAGCTATCAGAGCCTATCAGAGCTGCATTTGCAAGGCTATATAGGCTGTATTTTTATATCAAGCAGATAGCTGTACTAAAATTTCCCTCTGACATTACCACTGAGGGAAATAAAACTTACACTCAGCCTTCTAAATATCTATAAAAAAATATATAAATACTGCAAAAGCCTTTCAAAAACTCTGTTCCATTTATAGTGGTAGTAACATCTCCTCTTAGATAAATACTAAGGTAACAAGTAGTAGATTTACTGACAGTGTTTAAAAGATGCAACTCTGAACCCAGCTCAGTTCATCTCAACTAATTCAAGTGTGGATGAGGTTTGTTAGAAAAAAAGCTCATTAATTATACTTGCAGCAGAGGCTTAGATGGCCTGTAGGTCACTCTGAATTAAAAGATTTAAATCACTAATTGGATGAGGAACAAAAAGCTTGTCTTATTTTTCAAGTGAAGAGGAAATCACACTAGCAAAGCATTTGTTGTGTGACAACGGGAGGTGGTGTTCAATCTGTGTGGTAGCGTAGCACAAAGCTGTTGTTGGGTAAAGCCTGACATTTCTGGTACATCTGTCTTATCACTTTCCTTCAGAACCGAGTTTAAGTGAAACCACTCTCTGGGGGAATCTGCTGAAATCACGCCTCTCCTCTCCCAGTAAATAAATCAAACCAGACTGCTGATGTTGCATTATGATTTAAAGGTTAAGTCAAGGCAAAAGAATTTCACTCAGCCATGTGATCCTGTTTGCCACATCTATTACACTCTACAATGGTGCATAGGCAATAAAAGGGAAAGACGTGCCTTAAATTTTTTCGAGGAATCTTTATCTGAGCTCCTGTTCTTATGCAGGAGCAATCTGTTTAGTAAACTGAGACATGGATTTTCAGTTAATGCCAGGGTCAGGAGTCAGTGAACAGCTACTGTTAACTCCAGTTTTGTTAGTATGAGCAAATTTGCTACATCTGCTAAACACTAACTCAAAGCAACGTTGTACAATAATACAGCCTTACAGAGATACTGATATATAACTATAGGCTGAGTCATGTAGTATTTAACCTAGAGCCATGTGGAGAAGAAAGTACATCCTCTTTTAATTCTAAGGTTTTAAGTGTCAGGACATAATACAAAATCATTTGGACGGTACCAGGTTCTAAATGTATTTAAATCAATCCTTGGTTTTGAAAAACACACACTGATTTTTGTTAAACAAAAATGAAGCCAAATTGTAGAAGCCAAATGTCAAAAAGTAAGTACACCCCATGATTTAGCAGTTTGTAAAACCACCTTCAGCAGCAATATCTTGAAGTCATTTTTTTTCTGTATGACTTTGTCAGTCTCTCACATTACTGTGGAGAAATTTTGCCCAACTCTTCTTTACGTTGTTTCAGTTCTTTGGGGTTTATCCACAACACTCTCACGATCCTGCCACAGCAGTTTAATCGAGTTGAGGTCTGGACTTTGACTGGGCCTTTGCAGCACCTTAATTCTTTTTCTTTCAGCCACTCAGCTGAAGATTTGCTGCTGTGCTTGGAATCATTGTCCTGTTGCATGACCCAGTTTGGGGCAAGCTTTAGCTGTTGGACAGCTGGCCTCAGTTTTGATTCTAGAATACTTTGGTATACAGAAGACTCAACTTAGTGATTGCAAAGTGTCCATGTCCTGTGCTACAAAACAAGGCCACATCATCACTCGTCCACCAGCGTGCTTGACAGTTTGTATGAGGTGTTTGTGCTGATCAGTGACTGTAGGAAACATAGACTATGTGGCTCCACTTCTAAAAAAAAGTGAAGCCAAATTTTCCAAATTTTGGAGCCACAGTCTGCACAGCAGTGAATTTGTGGTGAAGTTGCTGCATCTTACTCCCACCCACACACCCTCTGCAGTAACGGAGAACACCCCCCCAACAAACACGTCAGATTGGCAGGTTGGCAGGTTGGCAGTCAGTAATGAGATTATATCCTAATTTTACAGCATCAAATCAGTAATTCAAAGCAAACCTATGAGAAAGCTGAGTCTGAATCTAAATCAGCATGATATGAACTACTTAAAATTGGGCCAGACTATCTTTGGGAAAGGTTATCTGAGGAGAGCCTTTTCATTTTAGTTTGACCTCATCCCATCCACTAACATGGAGGGGGTGGGACTTAGGACTTTCACTGCAGCAGACACTACAGCTGCCAGACAGCAGTGGGTGATAGAGATGTTTTGGCTTCACGTTTAGTGAGATCATCCATGTTTTCAACAGTCACTGGTGCTGATATGCTGTGCTTGGTTTTCACCAAATGTGTATCATGGCCAAAAATCTCCACCTTGGTCTTGTCTGTCCCAGCGACATTGCTTCAGAAGTCTCGTGGTTTGTTCAGATGCAGTGTTTCAAATCTAACCTTCAACACATGTTCTTTTTAGAGAGATGAGGCGTTCTCATGACAGCCCTTTCAATCAAGCCATACTTGTTCAGTCTTTTTCTTGTTGTAGTGTCATAAACTCCATGCTAGCTGAGGCCTGTAGAGTTTGAGATGCAGCTCTTAAGTTTTTTGCAGTTTGTCTAAGTATTGCACAGTCTGACCTTGGGGTGAATTTGGACATGGAACTTGCAATCCTGGGAAGAGTGGTAACTGTCTTGATTTTTTTTCCCACTTGTTCATAATCTTTCTCACTGTGCAATGATAGACTTTGAAATTTTTGGAAATGGCCTTATAACCCTTCCCAGATTGATGGACAACAACAAGTGCTTCTCTGTCTTGTTCTGGTTCTATGTTCTGATCTTTAAAATCTTAGAATTGAAAGCAGGTGTACTTTTTCACACAATTATAGATAAGTACAGTAAAAAACTGAATGTACAGAGAACAATGTCACAATCAAAAACTGTCCTTGCTTTTTGTCTCTCTCTAGTACTCTCCAGCTAGGCCTTCAGTCTACAAGCAAAACCATAAAAAATGTGGAGAATCATGTTGAATTCGACTAAGAAGGAAAAAAAAATTTTTTTTGTTATGGAACATTCATATATGACATTCAGAAATTCAGGTACTGCATTCATTCATTTACTGAATGCGGGTGTGATACTGTGATAGGATGCCACTGTTGTATCAAGTCACTTCATTAAATTTCTTCCCTCTTAGATACTTTAAATGATATAGCAAAGTGGAAGCATTTAAGAATCACAGCAGCTCAGCTATGAAGTAGCAGATGATGTAAAGTTACAGAGCAGGGAAAGTGTGTAGAAATGACCAGCGCTCTGCTGACTCAACAACTGCAGATTTTCAAATCTCCTCTGGCACTAACATCAGCACAAAAACAGTGCACCGAGAGCTTCATGGCATGGGTTTCACTGGCTGAACAGCCGCAACCCTTACATCACCAAGCACGGTGATAAGCATCAGATGGAATGGTGTAAAGCACGCCACCACCACTGGACTCAGGAGCAGCAGAAACATCTTCTTTGGTGTGAAGAATCACATTTCTCTGGCTGTCTGATGGACAAGTCTGGTTTTGGCAAATGCCAGGAGAACATCACCTGCCTGACTGCATTGTGCCAGCTGTAAGTTTGGTGAAAGAGGGATAATGCCATGGCGTTGATTTTCTTGGGTTGTCCCAGACCCCTTAGCTTGAGGGAAGAGAAATCTTAATGCTTCAGCTTACTAAGATATTTTGGTCAATTTACCGTTTCCAACTATGTGGGGATAGTGTGGGGAAGAGTGCACAAAGCAAGGTCCATAAGGGCATGGTTGGATGAGTTTGGCGTGGAATCACTTGACTGGTCCAACAGCGCTCTGACCTCAACCCCATCCAACACCTTTGAGATGAACAAGATTGCAAGTCAGTGTCTGACCTCACAAATGCTCTTCATTCTCCAGAATCTTGTAGAAAGCCTTCCCAGAAGTAGAAGTAGAAGCTGTTATAGCTAGAAGGGGGGCCGACTCCATATTAATGCGTATGGATTTAAAATGGGACATCATGAAAGCTGTAGTAGGTGGCCCAATACTTTTTTTCCATATGGTGTATGATGGTTCAGCATTATAAAACTAAGGTACTAAGCTGTGTTTACCTACATTCTATGCTACTTAATGTATATCATCTTGTATCTCATCTGTGACATCAAAGATATCAAACTTTACTGCTCACATTCCTCTCTGCTCTCTCACTGACTTTTTCAGAAACCGGTTGCATAAAATTTGCATTACTAATGACAGCCTACTCTGATTTTCTGGATGTGTGGCCCAAGGTTTACCTAAAACAAATCAGAATACAACGTATGTAAATAACATAATGCTGCCTTCTCATCTGCTAACAACCAGATATAGCATACTGTTATTTTAATGTCATTCTTTGCTTGGATGCTTGACCAGCTGCAGTGCAAACGTTGACTGCAGGAAATGCATACCCTGCTGGGTGTAAATTCAGCAAATGGTAAAGCTCTGCTGCATACTTGATATGATTTACTGGTGTAATCTCGCAGCAGGTACTGCCTCGAAAGTGCTCGCTCCCAGCGTGCCAATTAGATATTTGGTATTTGTGGGACCCTAACATCACCTTAATCCATCCAAAAGATCATTCTTTTTGTTTTCCACAATTTTAGCACTAAAGTTGGCAAATATGAGAAGCACATGATGGAAACAGCAGAACTGATATCTGGGTGTGGGAGTGAAAGCAGCAGCTCACTATAAAATGCGTGCCTCTTTGTGAGCTACTTGATGGTAAGTCATCAGAACCATGGCATGACACAGGAGGAAAAATGAAAGCAGTTGCACGTACTGTACACAGCTGTTTTAGAAATTTCTTGCTACATGATACTGTAAACATGCACTGTCATTGTAAAATACCCCAAATCTGTGAAAATATGAAAAATTATTTGCTAAATTTGCTCTAAGTGAGTCTGGCGTTTGCTCACACATTTTTAAGTCTGCCTGTTTTTTTTTGTCTTTGTGGGCTAACACATGATAGACAGTATGGGAAGGATGCAAACGTCTCATAGTCTCCCTGTCTGTTAGAGGGCATGTTAAAACAAATAGATGTACCGCACCCATATATAACACAGCAGTCTGATTATGTTTAGAAAAGATGAAGACAGGCAGTGACAGCATTCAGACTTCCTGAGTAATCAGAGGAAAAAAGAGAAAGGGAGAGGAGATTCTTTCTTTACTAGGTGGTGGGCACACACAAGCTGAGGAGGTGATATTTCCAGCAGTGATAAGTTCCAAATCAATGCATGCTCACCAATGCAGGAGCTTCCATCGAGTAGGTAGGAGCCATTGTCATGGAAACCACTTCTGCATTCACAGTGGTACCAGCCAGGCAGGTTGACACAGCGGGAGTGGTTGTGGCACTCAATCAGGCCCTCTGCACATTCGTCGATATCTGAGGACACAAACACACACAGTAACATCACTATGAGTCAAAATA
>VUQH01089512.1:0-10535 GCA_015106775.1 Etroplus canarensis | reverse complement strand
AAGAGATAAATAAATAAATAAATAAAGTGCAATGTGTGCAACATTTGCAACAATGCAATGCAATGTAAACAATGCCAAGGACACCCTACAATGCAGAAACAGTACACAAGAAAGGCAAAAAGAAGAAAACACAAGAACAAGACACTAGCGCTGAAAGAAAGAAAGTGCCGTAGCAGCAACTGAGGTAGTGCAGATTGTGTGTGTGTGTGTGTGTGTGTGAGAGTCGAGAGAGAGAGAGTGGTTTACAGTCCTGCAGTTCTGGGTTTGTGTGTGTGGGTGACTCTTGTGTAGTACAGTCCTGGGTTATTGAGGAGCCTGATGGATTGAGGGAAGAAACTCCCTTCATGATCATGTGATCATGAAGGGAGTGGTCCTGTTTGTTAACGCCCACATTAGGAAGCCACGGTTGGGGCTTCCAGTCGCCCTAACGCTAACATCAGTAATCTAGTCAATGTGCTAACATGCTGATGTGTTCCACTACATGAGCTGACTTGTCTGCTGGATCTTTTTTCAAATTTTGTGTGGTTAATACTTATGATGGGTAGAACATCTGCTAACATTTAGGAGATTGTGGGGTGAAAGGCCAAAGTCACACATGGTCAAATGTAAGGCAGAGGCATTCTGGTGGCGTTCTAGGCATTTCATCATCATTATTATGATGATTATTATTATTATAACCACAACTCTAATTGATCCCTCTTTGCTTTTAAGGAGACTCCTGATTTCTGTATTGCGACATCTGGCTTCCTTGTCCTGATGTATTTTCCTCTCCTTGACAGACAAGTCTAGAGGAGAACAGAGAGCTCATTGACGGCATTACCGGTTTCGAGGACTCGGTGCGCAAGTGTAAGTATCATCCTCTGACTCACCACAGTGGGCAGCAAGCCATGACACCAAATACAAGCAGGTGGTTTTATTGAACAGCTGGTGGAAAATTACAGGAAACACCTGCACAGTGCAGAGATGCAGATCATAATAAACTAAATATAATTCAAGACTTGAATGTTTTCTGTTTTTTAGTTATCTGCCATGTAGTGGGCATCACCTACCAGACCATCGAGCACCGCTTGTTGGCCGAGATGCTGGGAGACCCGCTGGGTAAGAACTTTGACACACACGTCTAAAGCCTGGCAGAGAGAGGCAGTAAAACACCTCAGTGTTATATTATTATATGTGAGAGATTGTGCCGGATCTCTCAGCAGTTGCAGAAGCCTCTAACTTGCACCACAGTAACCCTTCTATAACCATTAGCTTTTTAAACTTCCAAGCAGATGATTGGACTGATTGTTGGTGGTAGGCCTGACTGAACCTCTGCTTTCTGTGCTCGAGCAGACACACAGGTGAAGGTGTGGATGAACAAGTATGGCTGGACAGAGAACGAGGACGGACAAATCTTCATCTACAACCAGGAGGAGAGCATCAAACCCAAGAACATTGTGGAGAAGATTGACTTTGAGAGTGAGTGTCGGTGCCCAAAAGTTGATTATTAAGAAAACACACACAGAAATAAACCATTTGAATGTCACAGTATGTTCACAAGAGGGCAAACCAATGACAGAACTACCTCCCTGCAGTCTCTGTGCAAACATTGAAGGTGTATGCCTGAAAACCCCCAGTCTCTTTAGGGATGCTGACCTGACCCGACCCCGTTTGACATGATGTGAGGATAGATGCCATGGTCAATTTGTTTTTTCTTTTTTTTGTCTTCAGTGTGGGTCATCAAGAAGCAATGTGTGCAGCAGTGAAGTTGATTCCATAATATCTGAAACTTTTTAGCGATTTCTGCAGCAGCAGCAGACGGCAGTGGTAGCGGACATGACGTGAAAGTATATGATCCCACAATCAATTTGGTGTTTGTTTCATGCACCTAGGTTAAATAGTTACAGAACTGTGGCTAAAATGTTAAGTGTTACGGAAAACGCCACCTGGTGGCTAGTCTGTATTTTTATAGGGGCTGAAAATCGAATCAGTTCCAGTTCTCATGGAGGTCTAGGACTGTTCCAAAATTGAAAATCCTGCATCAAATAGTTTTTGCATTATCTTGCTTGCATGAAGGATTTGCGGCAGCAGCATGGCGTTGCCGTCAAAGTATATGATCCTGTGATCAATTTGGTTCTTGTTTCATGCAGATCAGACAAATAGTTACAGAGATGTGGCCAAAAATTACCAATAATGCAAATTTAAAAACAGTTCTTGACCAGGGTTTCATGTTCATGAGCATAAAATGTATTTTTGTTAAGAAAATGGAGGTCTGTGTGACCCTCTTAAGGCTATCACTGACCCACTGCTGAAGTAATGCTGCAGACAGAATATCTTTCACCATGGTGTCTACAGACTTGTTCACATCTATCACATGTGCTCATCTGTGAAGAGAACAGGGTGCCAGCTGTGGGCCTGCTAGTCCTGGTGTTCTGTGGCAAATGCCAGTTGAGCTGCATGGTGCTGGGCTGTGAGCACAGCTCCCACTAACGGACACTGGGACCTCATGCCACCCTCAGGATGTCTTTTTCCTGTCAGTTTGGTTAGAAACATGCTCACGAGTAACCCACCCAGCTCTGCTCACCTAACGGCCCGTCTCCTGGAATCTCCTCCACATCAGTGTGACAGACACAACAAATGATTGATCATTGATCAGTGTGTTGTCTGTGAAGCTTTCAACAGATCAGTTTTTATCTAAACAGTAACATACAGTAAATCTTTTAAAAGAACTCACTGACAGCCTGACGGCTGCCTTACTGTCTGAAGAATCACAGTTAGAAAGATGCAGCCTGACCTGATGAGTCTGTGATGTAATCGCTGTCTCTATCTTTATATTGATGATTAATTAAATCAGCACTCATGTTAAGTACAAAAAATAGCAAACTAATGTCTTACTGGCATTTAAATATACGTGTGCAGCTTAGTGCACTCTGATATCTGATTTGATAGCGAGTTTATGAATGAATAAATGAAACTTCGCTGTCTTGAGTGCAAGAGTGGAGGAGTCACAGAGAAAATCAGTTTGTTGCTACTGAGCAGGTTAGGCTCGCAGAGTCTGTTAACTGACTCAGAGTTTAGGTTAACCCTGTTTCTGGAGCAGAAAACCCAGAGTTTCCCTCTTCTCAGGCTTGCCTAACTGAATTTGAGCAAAATCTGCTTCCTGGAGTACGGCTCAGGCATGTCTCATGTGTGTATTGTTTATTTGTGTGTGACTGGAAATGAGGATTAAATATTCATATCCTGTTTCCTCCTCTTTCTCTCTTCCACTTTTTCTTCTTCTACCTCTTTTTTTTTTTCACAGGTGTATCCAGCATCATGGCCACATCTCAGTGATGTAAACATGCGTGCGCGCGCACATACACACACACACACACACACCCATCCATTATGATGGAGTCAACCAGGTCATCAGTTATAATCACACTTTTCTCAATAAAAGTAATTTATCGTTTACAGCCTGAGTCTGTTTGCTTCTTTGTGTTAAGTCTTTGCAGTGGGGATGTTCATCTGTTCTTTTACCTTTTAAACTCTATCTGACTGTCTGCTATTATTAAGCAAACGAGGCTTAAAGCTGCTGTTTAGTCATCTGGTTTTATTCATTATGATCATGTGCTTCCTGCATGCTGAGTGTGTAGAGGTGTGCAATGACAGGTGATTTCCCAGATTTCATCTGCTCAGCAGCTTTATAGCTGCAGGGAAATGCTGAACCTCTGACTCTTGTACAATTTAAACCCTAACTTCACTTTAGTGGAGATTCAAAGTTACAGTTTCCTCATTTAAAAGAGGTTGGTTTCCACGATTGAGAAACATTTTAAATTTTTTTGATGATTTCGGGAAGTTAAAGTTTTCAGTGGTTGGTGATCTAAAGAGTGGTTCTGTAAAGGACCACTGATGTTAGTAGACTGGTGTAATGTGACAGTTGTAAAGATATAATTGACCTTCTGGTCTGAGACCTCAGAGGGACGTCTTTTGATAAAAGCTTCAAAGGACGGAGTTTATTAAACTGTTTAGATCAGATTTCAGGTAAGAGAGTTTTGGTGTGACGTGCTGGGTGTCTCTGTAGTATAGTGGTTTATGCATTTACCTTTAAGTCAAAAGGTCCCTGGTTCAACTTCAAGTGGAGAAGCAAACTCCCTTAAAAATATACAGAGAATGCCACCTAGTGACCAAACCGTATTTTCCAAATGGATGAAAATTGAATCAGTTCCAGATTTCATGGAGGCCTATCACGGTGCCAAAATTAAAAATCCTGTTTCAGATAGTTTTTGCATTATTGTAATGACACAAAGGATTTTCAGCGGCACTGATGGAATCATCTTTGTCTATAGCAGCAATATTTCATTACCTCATCGAATTTCTGATGGACCGCCCCTGATGTGAAGGCCTGCTCTGCTTCTGACCTGCATGTGTATAGCTTAGACTTGCAGGTGGTTATTTGGTATAGCTCAGAGTCGTGGCCAGAGAGGGTTGAAATTATGCATCTGTTGAGTCAGCAGAACATTGGTGACGTTCATGCACTATGTGCCTCAGCCCTGTACATCCTGTGTGGGCCAGTCAGGTTCTTCACACCAAACTCATCCAACCATGCCTTTATGGACCTTGCTTCGTGCTTAGGGCGCAGTCATGCTGGAAGAGAAAAGGGTCTTCCCCAAACTGTTCCCACTAAGTTATAAGTGTAGAATTGTCTAAAATGTCTTGGTAAGCTGAAGCATTCAGAGTTCCATTCACTGGAACTAAGACACAGAGGCCCACTCCATCATCCCTCCTTCACCAAACTTCGGTAATGTTCTCCTGGCATTCACCAAACCCAGACTTGTCCATCAGAGTGCCAGATAGAGTGTGACTTGGAAATCTCATTAACCAATATTTGATTCACAAAACAACATAGAAAACATTACATTTTGAAAGTGAGATATTTTACTGTTTCGTGAAAAATGCTAGCTCATCTCGACTTTGGCGTCAACACGTCTCAATAAAGTTGGGACAGGGGCAACAAAATGTTGAAAAGTAAGTGGTACTAAAAAAACAGCTGGTGGAAAATGTTGCAGCTGATTAAGTTAACTGGAAACAGGTCAGTGATGTGATTGGGTATAAAAAGAACACCTTAGAGAGGCAGAGTCAGAGGTAAAGATAAGCAGAGGTTCAGCAGTCTGCCAGAAACTGTGTCTACAAATTGTGAAGCAATTTCAGAATAATGTTCCTCAATGTAAAATTGCAAAGACTTTGAATATTCCATCATCTACAGTCCATAATATCAAAACTTTGAGAATCTGGAGACATCTATGTGTGCAAAGGACACAGCCAAAAACCAGTATTTGGTGCTGGTGATCTTCAGGCCCTTAGGCAGCACTTTATTGCACGTAGGTATGATTATGTGATGGAAATCACTGCATGGGCTCAGGAACACTTCCACAATCATTGTCAGTTCACCATCTACAAATGCAGTTTAAAGCTCTAACGTGCAAAGATGAAGCCATATGTGAACATGACCCAGAAACACTGCTGTCTTCTCTGGGTCAAAGCTCATTTAAAATGGACTGAGGCAAAGAGAAGAACTGCTCTGTGGTCAGTCAAAATTTGTAATTTTTTTTTTTTTTGGAAATCATGGATTCTGCATCCTCAGACAAAAGAGGAGAGGGACCATCCTGCTTGTTGTCAACGCGCAGTTCAAAAGCCTGCATCTTCTGATGGCATGGGGTGCATTAGTGCCTATGATACTGGCAACTTGCACATCTGGAAAGGCACTATCAGTGCTGAAAGGTATATACAAGCTTTAGAGCAACATATGCTTCCCTTCAGACCACATCTTTTTCAGGGAAGGCCTTGCATATTTCAGCAAGACAATGCTAAACCACATACTGTTGCAGCAACACAGCTTTGTATTAGAAGAGTCTGGTGCTGGACTGGCCTGCCTGCAGTCCAGACCTTTCACCAACTGAAAACATCTGGCACATCATGAAAGGCAAAATACGATAAAGTAGACCCTGGACTGCTGAGCAGCTGGAATCCTATATCAGACACAACATTCCTCTCCCAAAGGTCCAGCAGCTGGTCTCCTCAGTTCCCAGATGTTTACAGACTGTAGTTAAAAGAAGAGGGGATGCTACACAGTGGGAAACATGGACCTGTCCCAACTTCTTTGAGACAAAAGATTTTTCATGCCATTGTAAAATGTCTAATTTTCAACATTTGATGTGTTTTCAGTGTTATTTTGTGAGTAAATATTGGTTTATGAGATTTGCTTCCCACTGTGGTTTTATATACATTTTATGCAGTGTCCCAACTGTTTTTCTAGAATCAGAACACTTTATTAGTCCCAGGGGGAAATGAGTTGCTTACTAATATAATATTGTGTGTTATTACAGCTAAATCCATCAAGCAGTATATAATTAAAGTGATTCAATAATATGTAGCCAATTCAGCACAATGAATACTTCGAATTTGGGTGTATTTTGGTGCAAAAATGGTTGTTCTTTTAAGAAGGATGATAACCTATGCTTAGGTAACGAGTTTATATTTTTTTAAAACACATTTTTCAGGCTTCATTGCAGTGTCTCTTTTCATTTATTACACATCTGTATGTGAACACAAGCCTGCACATGAGGATAAAATGTGCCCAAAGTTTGCCACGCTGTCGAAGAAATCCTGCAAATGTCCCAGGTATGAAACCTCAACTCATTCATCCGCAGCAATGAACAGAAAACATCTGGGCGTGAGTGACTCCTGCAGATGTGCTCTCCCTCAGGTGAGCGCGCACCTGTGCAGCTTTCCCAGAGGGCGTGGCTTCTCATCTGTTAAAAGCAGGTAAGTCGGAAGCTCGCCGTGTGCTGGAAGTGAAACGCAGTTCAGGTCAGACATGATAAAGTCTCTGAGTGTGTCGTCTGAGGGCTCCCTGCCCCCGCCGGAGGACGACGTGGACTCGGTCTGCTCCGATGAGCTGATGGGCTCTCAGTCCCGCCGATGGCTGGCGGATCTGTTGGCCAGGGACATGCCGCCGGAGAGCGGGGACGTGAGCACGGTGGGCCGGGACGGTCTGTTCGTGGACTACCACTTCCCTCTGGGAGAGCTGGAGATGCAGCCCGGAGTCAAGTGGAAACGACCAAAGGTAAAGACACCTGTGACAGTTCAAAATACAAACTGAGTTTACTGTCAGAGCGAGCACTGCACTGCCGACGCCTTTCTCGTTTCAGCACCGTTTACAGCACTGACACCACAGTTTGAACTGTGCATTTGCAGATTACACATGTGCAAATGCATAATAATGCACAGCACCATGGTTACTTTCACTTTGATGCACTTCTTGCATAAAGAAGTAACTCAGTCCAACTCAGCTTTTGAACTTGATCACTGGAGTTTTTCATTTCTGCTGCCTCAGACCTTTACCCCCTCCATTTATTTAAATACATTAATCCCTATACATATCTCATTAGAGACGTGGCTACTTAGCAATGGGCTTATAATCAAATTGCCCAACTTTACCAGGTGCAACATTACATGACTATACACTAACGCTCAGTTTATTAGGTACACCTGCTCAACCTCTTAATGCAAAGATCTGATCAGCCAGTCGCTTAGCAGCAACCCAGTGCATTTATGCATGTAGACGTGATCAAGATGACCTGCTGAAGTTCAAACCGAAGCATCAAACAGACATCAGAATGGGGAAGAAAGGTGATTTACGTGACTTTGAACATGGCAAGGCTGTTGGGGCCAGATGTTTGAGTGTTTCAGATCTGCTGGGATGCTCCGCACAGCCATCTCGACATTTTACAGAGAATGGTCCAAAAAAGAGACAATATCCAGTTCTCTGGGTGGAAATGGTCAGACTGCTTCAGGCTGAATAGTAAATGGACTGGTGCATATATTGTGCTTTTCTACTCTAACTGAGCACTCAAAGTGCTTACTAAAAGCCCCATTCACCCATTCGCACACACATTCATACAGTGCTTTATTCTATGCCTTTTAAGCTCATTTAACTATCATGCACACATTCCGTCTCTCCCACTGGGAGCAATTTTCATCTTGCTCAAGGCATGTAGACTGGAGCAGCCAGGGATCGAGCTGCCAACCTACCTGTTAGAGGACAACCCGCTCTACCTCCTGAGCCACAGTTGCCCCAAAGCAACAGTGACTTAACAAAATCGCTTGTAACTCTCTGTAGTGTAGTGGTTTACACATTCACTTTACAAGGTCCCCAGGTAGAAACACGAGCCCCAAAAATTAAAAAAGGCACCGGAGAAGTCCAGGGTACTGGCAGCAAACCCTTAACGGTCGTTTCCAGGGTCATCCACACATTATTACCTTTCAAAAGTTGGCATTTTATGATAAACTTAAAAAATTATAGTTTGCGGGCAGTAATTTATTCAAACAGCAGTATGTATAACAAGAATATGTACTTAGTTATATCCCAGTGCAAAGATTATACCCAATGTCTATTTTCTTCTAAAGCATTCTATGACTGAGAGTGTCTCAGGGTTCATTTGGTGTCATGGTTCTCCCGGGTGGGAGAGGTGGTGAAGCGTGACCCCACATTGCAGACCGCAGAGACTTGACTTGAACTAAAAAGGCTTTATTGCCAAACATAGGTGCTTAACAGAAACAAGGCCAGAGCATAAATCCAAGAACGTGGAAACAAGACTTGGCATGGCAAAAACATGGCTTGGCGTGGAAAACCTGGCAGGAAAGTAAACCAGTCAATGCCGCGACACAGGTAGACAGGAAGAGAGAACTTAAATAGACAGAGACAGTCAATCACAGGAACAATGGGTAACAGGGAACAGCTGAGACAGAAGGAGGGGAAGCACAACGAGGACCAGACAGACTACCAAAATAAGACTAAGACAAAACAGACTGTGACGAGGACACCTAGGGACGAGGGAAAGGCAAAGGACTAGGAACAAGGACGAGGACAAGAAACAAGGACGAGGAAGACCAAGAAGGCGGGCCGAGAGGGGGGACCATGACATAATCTAGTTTGCACCGCATGTTCCTAGTTGGGCTTTTAAAGAACACAGAAAATAATTCAATAACTTACACAATTAATGCAGAACATGCTCATGTGAAGAAACACAAACCTCAAATACAACGAATGATAGACCACACAAGACAAGACATAGACTGCAGTGTAATAAAGCATTATAAAACCAGAGGCAGCAAACTATTCTTGACTGCATGACTGACTCCCGCTTTAACAACTGTTTCAGTTTAATGTTAAAATGATCCCAGTCAGGGTCCAGTTTAAGTTCTGTATGTAAGGAATTCCACATGTTGACACCACAAAGAGCATTTTGATAATGGCACCTCACAGTTTGCAGTAGATACTCCTCAGTTTCTTCACATGAGTTCAGCAACATGCCATCCCCATCACATACATTGTGGGCAGGAAGCTGCTGACAGTTTATCAGAATCACCTCGGGGTTTACTGAAAGGCTTGTTCCATTGCCTCACTGAACTCCCATAACCAAGTTTTTGCTTCAGCCACTGCTAAAGCCACACGACACTTGGACTTTCTGGTAACCATCAGCTACCTCTAGAGTCTCGCAAGCCAGCAAACAGCAATAGAACTCCTTCTTCAGCTTGACTGACCCCTTCATCTCTGGTGTTCACTGTTTGATTCGGGACTTGCCGCCACAACAGGGACCAATCACATTACAACCTCAGCTCCTTTTCGCCCCCTCAACAATGGAGGTGCGGGACATACTTTGACACACAAAACGAACAGAATTAAGGCCCAGTCTTCTTCTGATCACCAGAAATTAACCAGAGATGGAAGAAAAGTTTGTGACAGTAACATAGACCAACTGTGAGACAATCCAAAACAGCCTTAAAATTAAAAAGTTTCCGAATACCTCTGTCATAATCAAAGCCTCCTTTCTGCAACAGAAAAATAGAATAAGTTTAAAGTTAAAAAAGTGAAACAAAAATATCAATCACTATGGCATCTTAAGATTTCATATAAAAATCATGTCACAAGAAAAGCACGATTGTGTGGGCATGACACTATGGTGTCTCTTTTAACCCACTAGACTAGAACTACACATTAACAGATTATACAAACATATTCATTATACATTATACAAACATTTGGGCATAAATGAAGGAAGAGGAACGGGGTAAGCTCGGCATGTGGCGGGCATCCTCTGCCTGAGACGGAGACATCTGATGAGGATAGGGGTGCTGGACGTGCCCTGGACTCTCTGGTGTCCTTCCTGTTGGCGACCCTGCTCCTGCTGGGGCCTTACTTGACAGCCATCTTGTCTTCATTTACATTTTCACAGAAACATTTTTGTGCTATTTTCTCCTCTAAGTATCTTTAACTTATTAGCTTTACTTATTTATTTGGTTTGTTGTCCCACATAAACAGAAAATGCACCCCCCCCTCTCTCTTCTGAGATTTTTTTCTATTTATGCATATTGAATACACACACACACACACAAACACACACCACTGCACCTGTATGTGTTGTTCTTTGTAAATCACCTTTTTTACATCAAAAAACAAACAAAACATGCCACCAGAGTGTCTAAAGCTCTGAAAGTAGTTTGCTGATGATGTC
>VUQH01089510.1:0-21707 GCA_015106775.1 Etroplus canarensis | reverse complement strand
GCTATCTTTCAGTCCAGCTTTGTCCAGCCACTGTTAGCCACTTCCTCTATCTGCCAGTGCAGGGGCCTGTCCTTCCATGATGGTTTCTCCTCTTCCTCCTCCTCTTTCTTGGGTTTCTGCTGCCTGAGGTATTCACTGAGCACGCGGTTGGTTGGGGCCATCTTCCTGATGTATTCGTGTATTCGTGGATGTTTGTTGTCTCATCCTGGACTGTGGTACTGACGCTCACCAGTCTCCGGCCTCCTTCCTTCCGCTTAGCATACAGCCTCAGGGTATTGGACTTGGGGTGAAACCCTCCATGCATGGTCAGGAGCTTCCTGGTCTTGATGTCCATGGCTTCTATCTCCTCCTTTGGCCAGCTTATTATCCCATTCCAAACGTTGGAATTATCCCATTCCAACGTTTGGTCAGAACGTTGGAACACTGAGCTACTAGTTGTTTCGCTGTCGATGTAGATGCCAGGTATCGAAGATTCATCCTATTCACGTAACCCCTTCCGCTGGGGTTACTTGCGTAGTAGCATTCCAGCAGCGCCCTATTTTCGTCTCTTGTCCACTTCTCATCAGGGTGCCCTGGTTCCTCAACACCTGATGCAGTCCAAGCTGGCTTCATATTTATCTCTCTCACTCATGTCTGCGGTAGGCTTGGTTAGCATGGGGGGTCTAGCCTGGGACCCTTACTGGATACAGACACCCCAGGCGGGATTCGAACTTGCATGTAATCTTACCACTACGCTATCCAGCTTCTCTCTCTCTCTCTCTCTCTCTCTCTCTCTCTGTCTCTCTCTCTCTATATATATGTATATATACACTTTTACATAGAGGTTACCAGATTCTTGGTTCTGTGCCATAAGCGTTAACACAGAGGAGAAGTCTCTCAGTTGTTGGTTTTACAACACTCACACACAGACACATTCCACTATAACAGAGATTCCTGTGAAGGGGAGGGGGGGGTTAGTTTGTGTGTGTGTGTCTCAGAGGTAGACCCATTTTGGAAACTTACTCAGAGGGGTGGATTTAGAGTAAATTTAGAACAAAGAAAGAAGTTTTCAAACAGGGTGTCGTCAGCAATGATTGGACCCCAAGGGAGAGTTAAGTCTAAACCACAATTCCTCCCCAACTGGACATGTAAATGTATGTGAAACTATAAAATCTTTGTACACAGTGACTTTGGCATCCATTTCTGGGAGGTCCTTTTAACCGATCAGACGTGGTCACTTACAGTATATGACCTATAAGTTAAGTTTGAAAATCCAATAAATTCTCAAATGAGAGAAGTAGTTTGTCTTTTGTAAGAAATATTAATTAAGTATTTTCTTGCTTATCCTCTAGATAAAGAATGCGGTTTTAACATGGCATTGGCTTGCTTTGGAACAGTGCACACCTTGCTTTTGTTTTAAAATTAATGTATTTCATTTTTTACTGATTATTATTGTCATGTTTCTTTTGTTGAATGTATACATGTGTGTTTGTATTGCAGGAAAGCATACTGTTGGTTTCAGCCAGTCGAGTCTGATCCATTTGGTGGGCCCTTCAGACTGCACACTGCATGACTATGTTCATGGAGGTGAGTCTGTTTCTGTTTTCCAGACAGCTATTCTGAACAGGTCAAGTTGCCTTCTGTCCTACTCATGAAAAGTTGTGAAGTTATTTTCAGAGCCACTCGCTAATGCTTTTTAAGAAAAATGAGGAATAAGCAGTCATTTTTGTACTGCAATATGAGGGCACACTCATACTGTCCAGCTCTCATAGAGTAACTGCCTATCTCCTGGAATGTCCTTCATGCTCTTAAGACTGTACTGGGTGACACTGCAAACCTGCTGGCATTGTATTGATGTACCGTCCTGGAGGAGTTGGACTTTTGTGCAATCTTTGTAAGTGACTGGTAAAGTAAGTCCAAGATTTACTTAGGTGTTTCAAGATGAAACCATGGTGGAATGACCAGTAACATGTTTCTTTGCCCTCTGTTGATCAAAAATAGGTCAATTCAGCATTTAATGATTGGTGATTGGTATATATCTGAAATATTTCCTAACATGCACTGGGGGACATGAAAACTTGTTTGCCAAGAGAAGAAGATGCAGTTCATCTTCTCAATATATACCACTCGTATGTCTGCCTTTAATTTTTCACTGTTCTGACTTACTCATTTTCATACTTCTTCTTAGACAGTATACAATCTTAATCATATACACTGCATGAATGTATGGGTGTGTTGTTGATTTTGCTTTCATATTATTTGTATGGGGATCCTGCACACCACAATCGGTGTCCCTGCTGTAATCCTCTAAAATGCAAGCTTCACACATATATACATATATATAGTAAAAGATAGATGCTGTATGCAAAGAAACTCAAATTAATTTTTAATTAATTTGAATTCAGCTTGAATGTATGTGGTAGTCCTGTAGTTTTAAAATCTGGGAAAGTGAAATTTTATAACTGCTTTTAGTTTGTTCATGCTGTGTGATTGATCCACTGCTAACAGCTGCTGACAGCCATTTCAGAGCTTAGTGCTTCCAAGTTGCTGTCTGCCACTAGTCATCTGTGTCTGTCATATTCCTTTGTCATTCCCACACATGTAAAACAAAGAGTGTGAACAACATGCTGTTTAGTATTCAACTCAGGGACAGGTCAGCCCATTCACTGGCTCAGTACAGTATGAAAATCCCACAGGGGGGATGAAACAGAGCTGCTTAGAGCAGAGAACATACAGTAAAAAAGCAGGTTCGGGCGAAGTGAGAGGAATGGTAGGACTGAAGAAGATATAATGATAGAATTAAAATAATTATAGATTAATTACATTTAGGTATCAGTACTCATCTTTCCTCCAAGTGTTATATTAAAGACAGGGTAACCCATCACTAAGAAACTGGTTACAATTGAACTCAGCAGCAAACAAAACTCGCCCGTCACTTTAGTGCGCCTTTAGAATATTACTCTTCAAATTGATAGATGCACATTACAAAAGCAACGATACACAACTAGAATAGGCAGGGGTTAAAGTGAGATTTGTCAGGTGGGAGAACCCTAAGTTTCAGTGTAGCAGTACAAATGACTACATTATAAACTATCTCCCTGCAGTCGCCATGTGACCACTAAAGCTATGTAGCTTTGAAAAGCCCAATTTCATAATGAATGCTGACCTGACCTAATCCCATATGATATGATGTAAGGCTATGGCGTAGTAATTTGTTGTATTTTTTGTGTTTTTAATGCAAATTAAGCAAATTTGATGATTAAGAACCGACATATGCAGCAGTGAAGTTTATTCCAAAATATCCCTGATTTTTTTTTCTTTTACTCATTTCATCCACAACAACAGCAGATAGCAATGGTGACAGCTGTGACATGGTGTCCCCATGAAAGTATATGATCCCCCGATCACCTGGTGGCCAATTCATGTTTTCAAAATGGCTGAAAATCTAATCAGGTCCAGATCTCATGGAGGTCTATTACTACTGTGCCAACATTAAAAATTCTGCAGCAAATAGTTTTTGCACTATTGCGATGACACAAAGGATTTGTGGCAACTGCAGCGCCTCATATCTCTGCTTTTCAGGAATGTAATTAATCACATATTGTGAAATCAGGTAGGATTGTCCTCTTTGTGGGCAGTCAGTGGTGAGCTGACCTGTGATGGTTCCAATGTTTACCTCTTTTTGTAGATAGAGCCAGCTAAATTCTTCAATACAAATGCCCAGTTTAAACCAGCCATCATGTCTGGTTTTCAGCCCTTTGCAGGTGTTACTAAAGAACATTGTAAGCTTAAATTCATGTTGCTAACTCCATCCAAAGTAACCAAAGCAAGTACTGTTACTAGGCAGCCATACTGAAACACATCTGGGCGCTATTTTTGAAACATTAACTAAATTTACTTAAATTGAATAATTTCAGTGGCCAATGGTGCATAAAAACTACATGTGCAGAATATCCAGTCCAATCGGCAACAGATCACTAAAAAGCTTCCCAATTTATCCCACAAATAATTGTTTGAAAAGCTTTGTTTCCTGTAAGTTAAACTTCTACCACCATTTCTGCTGTTGCAAAATTGTCCCATAAATTTCAATTTAGAATTCTTTCAGTACCACATCTCTCTCATACTGTAATGTCTCTGCTGCTACCCAGGATCTAGCCTAGCAATGACCCTGGATACAAACATCCATCACTGTAAACTGTACAACAATACAGCAATACAGCAAACCACTCAGTTTAGCCTGAACTTACTGTCTAGTATAAACGTTGAATAACATGACTTTAATTAATTTGGTTTCAAAGACATGTCACAAGAATAACCAGCTTGAAATTTACAATTTGTAACTTGCTGAGAAGCCCTTGACATTGAACATAAATTTTCATCTTCCTTACATCTTTGTCCATCTCTGAGAGTAAAATGAACACAAATTAACAGTTTTTTCTCTCCCTGAAAGACAATGCATCTGTACCTTTAGCTTGCATACACACTGTGTACAGAACTGTACAGAAAGAGTTTGTGGGTTTGGTCATATTTGTTGAGCTTTTTGAAATGTTGCGCTTGTAAATACCTGTGACGTAAAAAGAGCTACTCTGTTTATGCTCGATCCTCTTTTATAGCACCTGCTACATGCTGAAGTGCCATGACCACAACTACTGTCATCTGCACACAAGAACACATGACAGGAAAAGGAAGGGAAAAAGGATGTGCAGCGTCTAAAAGAAAGATCACGTGGTGACTTAACTGTCACAGTGGCATTAACTGCAGGACATGAAAAAAATGAACTTGATATTATTTTGTATTGAATTGCTCATCATATTTAATTACTCATTAATTGAAGGTGCTAGAAGCTAAAAAGTTAGACCTAAAAACTTATTGAAAAAAAAAAAAAAACATATCATGGAGATCTGTCCTTGAATCCTTTTGTATCTGACCTTTAATATAACAGACAAAATTAAAGAAAAAAGGGAATGCACAGCCCAAACACACAAGTAACAGCGTGGCAACAAAGAACACAAAAACATATTGGGAAAAAAGGAAGGCAAGAAGTAACATGATACTGATGATAAGAAAGTGGCTTTCAAAATAAAAAAGGAACCAAAACTACAAACAATACCCAGGACCATGACAAACCTGGCTTCTTAGATAAGACTTTCTCCTATAAACAGGTTAACAAAGTGCTCCTGTTTCACGCACAAGCTTTACAAGCTTGGGTGTCTTGCGCTGCCATCCCCTGAGCAGGAAAAAAGGAAGTGGCAAACCTCAGAGAAATTGTGTAGGGATTCATAGGACTATCCTGAGCACAAATGGCCCCTGTTGTTAGATGAAATACTATTATGTGACACAGTCTGAGCCACTGAAAGCGTTTCCTTATATGAGCTCCAGAAAATGTTGGAAAAACCAACTTTGGACTCAATTTTTGTTTTTTACATGGAGTGCACACAAGGAGAGTCGGCTTCAGATGAGTTCTCGCTACTGGAAATACTTTAGGTGAGGGAAGTGCAGTGGTAGAGCATTTTGATGGCAGGACACATAACATTTTCTTACCGCAATTCACTGATCAATGACCTGTGCTATTCTTACGTGGACACTATTGGAAATCATGCTGACTTTGTACTAGTGAGCTGGGTGGTTAGAAACAATGTGAAGGACATTTGTGTTCTTACATTCACTTCCACTGGATCATTTCTTCAGTAGTTCGGAGCTGCTGTCCATGTGTGAAAATGGCATAAATTATTTCTCCCATTTATGGAGGACTTTGCATGAACACTATCTTTTTTATAGCTTGCACACAGAACAGATAGGTAGTGAACAATGAGAAAATATTTGCTGAATTTGAAAAGCTGTGTATTGGATAAGGATGGCTGAGTCTACCTTTAACAGAGGCATAGAAGAACTGCGGATTTAATCCAAGTTGAAACATCCTTGAGAAAGAAATTTATTGCTTTTATTACTCATGTTCTCCTAAGTGAATGGATGAGGGATGTAAAAATAAAATGTGCTGTAAGTTTTTGTAATGTCTTACAGTTTTGTTTAGTGTGACTGTGAACACTATTCTGTATTTATGTGTATATGTGTTCTGTTACTTTGCTTAAGTAACTGCTTGGGTGGTTGTGGTTCTGTGTTACTTGCATAACAGCACTCTGCTGTTATGAGCATGACTGTAATGGGGAAAAACAAAATATTAAAAACAAAGCAGAAAATAAACCACTGAAACAGCAAGTGGAGCTCTTTATATGAGAAAATGTATGGTGCTGATGCCACTTTCTGTTCAGTTCATATTAAAAATTTCTTTCTGTATATATTCAACCATCTTTAAGTAGAGAAACTATTTTGATTTTGATATTAGTTAGAAAAAAGCAATTTGGAGCATCCTTGAAAATAATTATTCTGCATACATGCTCAGAAGTGTTCTGGTTGAAACACTATATGTATTACAATCCTGAACAAGAAGCAAGAAGCTCCCATTTGTGCTTTTTTACTTCTCTCTGGATGCTGCTGGATTTTATCCACATCTTCAAAAAATGTCCTTTTTCATTGTACTTTAGAGAAAATGAGAACCAAAACACAGAGCAAACAGAAATCAAACTAAGACTACAGGCAAGACAAACAACGAATGAAATGAATGTAGCATATTCAGATTTGATGTGTAAGCCAATCCTAACAAAAACTCCGGTTATCTGATGTTCCAACCTTATAATAAGCAAACTCTTACTAGAAGGCATTCAGGCGTCATTTGCCACAAATCCAACATTTTATCAGCACAGACCAGATGTCTTTATCAGTTGCGCTATATTGTTTCTGGTTGGATGTTCTTGTCTCATACTGACATTTCTATTGAGGTCAGCTATGTAAAGAGGCCATCAGAGAGACACACTATACATAGTGAGGAAGAAAAACAGAAGAGAGATGTTGACTGAGAAAGTGAGTGAATGAAAAGGAGACGGGGAAGGATGGCAGGATGGGAACAGGAGGGAGCAAGGTGGGACATATATGTCTCGCACATGTCATGGTTGCTTTTTTAATTAGGAGAGCTTGCTGAGAAATTGGTCCAATTAAAAGTCAAATGTGGAACAAGATGCAGGCCATTTAGAATACACATACACGCATGCTGCTGATTTTTTCTGTACATGCCATTGCTTGTTAGGTAATGTTCCCTGTTATTCGCTTCTGCTGGCACTGCCTTCACTACACTTAATTTGTTTACATAACCAAGTCAGGTCATGCAGCTATGGTACTCTCGCTCTCCCTCCCTTATGGTACCTTGCAATCTCTTCACCCTCTACCTCTCTTCTTCCCTCCTGTAGGAAGTGGATCTTCCTCAACTGGTAGAACTATTTGGAATCGCTTATGGTGTCCCTAAATCAATAATCCTGACCCTAAAGAACCATGTCAAAAGGCTTAGGAAGGTCAGTTGGTGCCCTGAACAAATCAATCACCCCTTTGCCTTTAGAGGTGTCCAGTGTGCAGATAAAATGTAGTTTTAATGTTGTTTGACAAACTACCTATATTTATGAACAATTTGCAGTAAAGCTGCTTTATTCTGAGAAAAACTCACTGTGACGTCTGTGATGATCCAGAGTACCACCTGAGTCAGTTCCTTTTATCCCAGCAGGTGGTTTAGAAACATAACATGTCACATAAATCCTAAACTATATGCGTGTCTACAGACCACCAGGGGTAAATGAGAAGACATATTAATGTAGTTTGAACTGCAGTTTTGTTGCTTGTGTGACTGAATATATGTGTAATTAGCAACTACTTGGCAGTGGGAAAGAAAAATTATTTGCGTACTGCTTTAAAAGAATTTCTGATAAAGACACCAAATTTTTACATCACTATTTTCTAAATCCTGGAAAAGATCAGAGGAACAGAAACTTTGACCACAGTGGCCATTACCTGAAAAGTCTTTCTTTTTCTTCTGTCTCTTAATTTGATTTTTTGTGCTGCTTATCCTTTACTATCTGCCCACTTCTCTTTATTATCTCCTGCTCTCTTTTCCTCTCTGTGCTTGCTCTCCTCCGCCCTTTGTGTTCTAAGCAAGCGTGCCACCTGTTTCTATGGAAACAGGAGCTGATTGCCACAGGTGGACACCACTGTGGCCCGATTAAAACAACTAGAGCAAAAAAAAAAGAGAATTAATAGAGAAACACTGTAGGCTATGTTTTGTAAGGTTTTTACACTGAATTCCCATGTTTTGAAGAAATCATTGACTAGTATGAAGCATGGTGTCTTCTCATGCCGTCGATTAGTGTTTGTATCTGCGCTTTTCATTCCATGGGCATGTTATTTCACTTTCTGCATCTTTTGCGATTGTAGTATGTGTGAGAGAAAGAAGAGGGAATACTGATGCATGCTATGAAATGGTTGCTGGTGCATAGATTTAACACAGGCTGTGCATCACATGGTTGATCCAGAGAATGCCTGAACACAGGACATGTATCACTGTGGCTTTATATAATCGGTGATTTGTTCTCGGTGAGTATATAAACATATCAGTGCCTGAGACAGAGGAATTCGGGGAGACAGGGATCTGTCTTCTGGAGCTTGTGTGACTGACCTTTTTGCATGTGCATGTGTGTGTGTTGCTTCCCTGGTCTTGGCAACCTTCTCCCCTTTTCATAACTAACACTGATTTAAATAAAATGCTGAATCAGCTCTACTGATGGAATCTTTTCTAGACTTCAGAGAAGTGTTTTTAAAGAATGGCACAGCCAGGCACAATATCGGTGTACTGGTTCTTCCTAGTAGACTGAAAATGGAATAAGTGTATACTTCAACAAGTAAACTCAATGTAAGGACACTCAAATAGGTAGCTACTGTACATCATTTTGAGATTTAGATTTTAATGTATATGGGGGGTGGAGAGAACTGTATAAGCCATGGCAGATCTTAGAATCATATAAAATGTACCTCTGAAAACTTTACATCTGCTGGGTTGATAGACCAATAAATACCAGTCAGGTTTTGCAAATACTGATCACATGATTGCCATATAAACTATAAGAAACTTGATTTGAAATCAAGTTTTACCTAAACTATACATTTTGATAAAAGAAAAGGTTGTTCTGCTATGCAAAACAATGCATCACAAAACTGATTTACCGATTTATCTACACTTTTAGTTAAAGTGTTAAACAGAAGTTATTACTGAACATAGTTATGTCTGCTTTTATTTGTATTCTTGGAAGATGGAGGTGCAGCAGACGGTAGAATCACCATGCTGAAACCAGCCACTGACTGAGGGGAGAGTTTGTTTAGTTATGCTGAACAATGACTTAAAATCAATACAGGTGAGAAGGCACCAGCTCTGTCAAACTGCATCAGATTGATTCAGCAGACGAAAGACTGGTATAACAAGCCTGTGTCAGATGATGGGTGAGTTTATGTTTGTTTATGTATGTGTTTATCTAATTCTAATTCAATATACACACATAATTTCTTGTATCATCTGTTGTCAAAGAGTACAAGTGTGCAAAAACTTAGATAAGTATGCGGCTTGAACTCAACATGATACCAAAACAATTTTTTAATCTCCATTTAAATATGCTGGACATTTAACATTCATTTAGAAAAAAGTTGTATTATGATGTGATTGCTTATTATGTTTCCTTTAATGTTGGTTGTCCACATTTTCCACCTTTTTAATAGGTGGAAAATAAGAACTCAAAATAACATCTAAATTCAACACTACTCTTTACTGACTCATCTGTCTCTAGTGTTGAATTCAAGTGTGTTTAGAGGAACGTCAGCTATATATAATTATATTAAACAATACATTTTTGTTTCACATCTCACCTAACTGTAATGACATACAGTACATTATATGGACACGATAGTTCTTAGTAACTGAATCCAGGTGTTTCATTCTGTCCCATTGCCACAGGTGTATAAAATCAAGTACCTAGCCATCCAGTTGACCTTTACAAGCATTTGTGAAAGAATGGGTCATGCTAAAGAGCACATTGAATTGGAGTGTGGCACTGTAGTAGGATGCCATTGTGAGCTTGTAAAATATTTTCTATCCTAGACATTAGTCAATGATCAACTGTAAGTGGTATTGTTGCAAAGTGGAAGCATTTAGGAGCCACAGCCCTGTAGTTTAGTGGTTTGCACATTTGCCTTGCAAGTGAAAGGTTTGAGTCCAAGTGGAGACTCAAACCCCCCCTCAACATGGAAGGGATTGCATCAGGAAGGGCAATTTAGCAAACCTCTGTCAAATTACCATTGTGGATTAATCTGCTGTGGTGACCCCTTGATGGAGAATACAAGGGAGTAGCCGAAAGGTTCATATAGCAACAGGCACAAAGTAGCACGTACAATAAAAGTACAAAGTCGGGTGACCGAGTGCTGAGGCGCATAGTATGCTAAAGTCACCAACACTCTGTTGACTCCATAACTACAGAGCTCCAGACCTCTTCTGGCATTAACATCAGCACAAAAGGGAGAACGTTACCTGCCTGACTGCACTGTGCCAGCTGTAAAGTTTGGTAGAGTAGAGATAATGTTATGAGGTTGTTTTTCTGGAGTTGGCCTGAACCCCTTAGTTACAAGTGAAGGGAGCTCCATTATTAATGCCTTTGGATTTAGAATGGGATGTCATAAAACCTCAATTAGGTATAATGTGTAGGTGACCCAATACTTTTGTCCATACAGCGTAGAAGTTTTCTCTAGGGTATATCAGTACATTCCAAGAAACATGGGGAGCTGTGACAGTAGTTTTTGCAGTCCTGAGCAGCCCTCCTTATTAGGTTGCTTACAGGACCTAGTACACCACCAATCAGAGGGTTTTGTAACCTATTAGCAATGTGGAAGGATTGAAGCTCAGAAGCTGCACAAACATCATGTTGCTCTCTGTGTATAGTAATAACAGAAGAACACTTGCTTGATTATATAAATATTTTGTAAACTCAGAGTTTCAGGTCTGAATTTTGGTACTGGGATAGTAAGACAGTGCGCAAAATGGAGTTGATGTTTCACTGGTGAAATCAAGTGGCTAAAGAATTCGGTGAAGGCAAAAATGTCAAAAGCATTAGTTCCTTAGAATGGCCACTTGAGGCAAGCTTCAAAGGGGACTCAATCCCTAAAGACTCCCTGAAGATGTTAATGTCCAAATTTACAACAAAAATTAACTCTTTACATCCTGGCCCAAAATTTGCTCTTTTCTGATAGAAGGAATTTTATCTAAGTCATTTTCTCAGCTCTGTGGTGTCAGGTAAATGGTTACAATGGCTATGTTTGTAGTTACTGTAATAGGACCACATAAAGATTTGTTAAGAGGCTGCCCTTTGTTTAATAAAGCTAACCTAGAATGGTAAAATATTCAAAAAATGTAGCTTATAGGACTTTGTAAGAGGATGTGAGTGGGTTGCTGGATGGCAGTAATGTTAACAAGAGCTGTTTCTATAGTAACAGCTCATTAGGAGGCAGTTTGAGCCATTTGATACCGTCCATGATTAAAGCACGTGTTGGGGAAGGGGATAAAAAGATAAAGGTAGGTGAAATACATGAACAGGAAAAGAAGTAAAGACAGAGTTACAGAAGGGTTGATTTTAGGAGGCGATGAGAAAATATGTGAGAGAGGCTGAGGTCACTCATGCTTTACTGTCCATATCCTGTGGTCTCACACATCTCAGCCTTTTATCCATGGGTGCCTTCCGTAGTGTGCTGAGCTGGTTCTAATTAAAAGTGCTTGAAGTTAGTATATAGAGTTTATGGGCGACAAGAGCTGCCTGGAAGACTCCCTTTATTGTTCTCATGCCTGTTGCCTATGGAAGGGATTGTCTGTGAAGATTTGGGAAAATCGTCACAAGGAATCTAATCACAGAGGTATTCTGCCCCATGGCAAACTGGACTGCACTACGGACTTGGTTGCTAATTGCCTTTTTTCCCCATTGGAGTGAGCTGTCTTTCCTCTTCACACACACCACTCCTCGCCCCTCCCCCTCAGCTTCCGCGTTCCCACCCTACGGCAAAGGGAGAATCATAGTGTGCCATGTCATCCTGTGAATGTGTAACGCTAGGCCCAGGGCTGACTTGGCCTCGCTTGTCCTCTTTTGCAATCTCACATTGAGCCTCACTTTAACCTTTTACATTGACTGTACAAGGAGATTGTTTTTTGCAGGAGTTGCATTTACAGTCCCTTTGATGGTAATGATTAATCAAGACAAGTATCTTTGGTCCTGAAGGACAGTGCAGTCTTTAACTTGATATACCACAAGACCTTAGTCACAGGTTTTTAGTGCACTAGATAATTTGTAAATCCAAAATGATTGATAGAAATAAATGCTGTGTTTTTGGGTTTACTGCAAAGAGAGGTTGCCAATGTTAGTAGCTGACTGTGAACAAATGACTTCAACAACAGCAGGAAATTTTTGTGCAATTAAACTGACTTGTCTGCAGTTACCTGCATGCAACTGATATCCCTCATGTGGACAGCAAATAAGACATTACATGTAAGAGATGATAATTTAGCTTTTTATTAGCTTTTAAAAATTTATCTGCATTAGTAAATAATGATCAGTGGACAGGACTGAAATCTTTCAGGGTTAGAACTGTCATGGTCTTGCATTTTTTTGTAACCTAGTTTTGTATATTTTCAAGCATCTCTTTGGGTTTTGAGTTTCCTTTGTTCCCTATTTGTTTATGTTTATTGGAGTTTTGCCTCAGTTCTGTTTATTGTTGCATTTTTACTCGTCAGAGCCTTCCTTTGTTGCTTTCAGTTCCCCAGTGTTTTCTCAGTTGTGTTCTTGTCTGATGTCAAGTTTTCTATTGTGTCATGTTCTGTCTTGTTTTCTGTTCCTGCTTTATTTTGAAACCTGTTGAGTCTTGTGCATCTGTGTTCAATTTACTTCCTGCCCTTGATTGTTGCCACCTGTGTTCCTCTCTCTCCTGTTTCTTGTTTGCTTGTTAGTCTGCGTGTATTTAGTCTCTGTCTCTCTTCAGTTCAGTGTTGTGTCGTCAATGTTATTTCCTGCATGTGAGGATTATTTAAGTTTTGGCTTCAGTTTTTCCCCTGCTGTGGATCCATACTTTGGACTTTGTTATTTTGAGTAAGTTGGCAAAATAAAGCCCGTTTTGACTTTACTCTGTCTGCTTCCTGTTGTCTGCACATTGGGTCTGTCCTCCTCACATGATGCCACACCGTGACAAGAACTGGTTGTCCATTATCTGTACATGAACGCTAAAAGTTACACTGCTCATCTTACATTGCATCTGCGTGTTAGATTGCAGCCACTTGTTTGCGTAAATCTTTTGTTTATAAGCAAGTATCTACAGTAAGCATTTTAAGCAGGCAAAAAATAGATTTGAGAAGGATGAAGATGGAAAAAATAAAGGGTTATATAAGTTATATTTTATAGATTTCACACAGAAAAATGTTTTCCTTATATATTGTGATATGTTTGGCTTTTTAAATGCCTCCTTAACTTATGTCTAATGTTAGCAAACCCTTTGGTGACTTATACGTAATAGACATAGCCACAATAAAATGATATGAAGTTGTGTTCTGTTTTAGTCATACTTTAGCACTGGTGCGCTTTCTTGTAAACCAAGGGCTTTTTAGCATCTTTCAGTTTATTTCCAGCTAATTGCTGACTTTTCCACAAACTATTTTTCCCATCAATACCGCATTGTAATATCCTCTCTCTTAGGTAAACACGGTCTATAATTTTACTGCTGATGATGAATAAGGTTAATGAATCAATCTTGAAAATACTAAAGTTTTTTTTTTCTACAAGTTGCCAAGTGTATCATGAAGAAAAAGGTAACCACAATTTTAAAATTTAGATTATGAAGAATATTCTTCTTAATTGCCTCTCAGCCATGCCTTTAGACTAAGCTTTTGCTAAAACTCCAAAGTTTGAAGTATTCATAACTGTTCTTAGTCACAGGAAGTCTAGGGTAGTGTGGTAAAGAGAAAAATGTAAACCATCAGAGACTCCCTGTTCCAGTTTCCAGCCATTTATTACATTAGCATTTGCATCATACCTGAGAATACTAAGCAGAGATTTCCCTTTTGATCACTTTATTTATTCTGATTGACCTCTTAACGATAATTTCATTTTGTTGAAAGCCCTCACACCATAATAGGAAAATAGAATAAAAAAACTAAAATATTATTCTTACCAGTTAGTATTTGCAAATTAGATGAAATATCAAAAATCTCACTTTGTTTCAGGGATTAATATCAACATAGTTTATCTTCTGCCGTTACCACAGCTTCTTTGTTGTTTGAAATGAAGACACAAAAAAGACATTTATGTAGAAAATAGAACTGCAATATGCAGCTGTTGCATATCTGGCTCTGTTAGATTGCTGTATTAAATTCAGATTTCAGTTGTTGCTGTTAGTGAAATATTCCTCTGTAACAAATCAGACTGTATGATTTGGGCCTTCTGGGTACAATGGATTGTCTTTACAGTCTCAAATGTTTTAACACAATTTTAACAGCAAGCACTTTTAGCACAAAAGATTTGCATAAAATGTTGCAGTTCATTAACAGCTGAAACAGAGCTCGATGCCTGGTTATCAGTTCATGTCACAGAAGCAAGATTATGTGCTAAGCGAACTATCAGTATTTTTTAGAAGGAAGAAACTCTGAACAGAACATTTAAAAACTAAAAATGAACTTTAAAATTGCCTTAATCCTTAATGACAAAATGCATAATGCAGCAAACATTGCTCAAAAGGGAAGAGACATCTGCAACTATTGGTATAGGCAAAATACCGGCAGTTTGTCGCTTCACCGAAACCCAGTTTCCCACAGTTTATGGCAAAGCACAAAACAGAGACCATTCCAGAAAAGCAGATAAAGAGAAGTAGACTTTATTTTTATGGTATGCAAGACCAACAGCAAACAGTTTCTTATTTACACACTGAGCTAAAACAGATTCTGTAAGTCTGACATTGCTGTCCATATCTGGCTTTTTTGCAGCTAAATGCTTCACTCATGAGCTGGTTGTTATCTTTGCATGTGGCTTAGTGCTGAGCAGGTGGTGGTGTTTTCTCTGAAAACAACTGCTTGCTGTGACTGAAAACACTGACAAAAGTCAGGAGATTAAACTGAAAATGCAGCTGAAATCCAAACCAAAAGCTAGAAGTAAATGTCAGATCTGAGTAAAACTGCACAGTTTGATTATAGCTGCTTTAATGCAAAATGACTGACTTTGTCATAGCACCCATCAACTCCCACCCAAAAAATGAATAAGGCAATTACTAAATTTAATCTTAGCTTACTGTTAGTGTTTTTAAAGTTGACTTGATTCATAGAAGAATTGAGTCAGCTGTGAGGGCATTTCAGCAGATGCTAACAAACTCAAGTTGAAAGGTTTACCGCTTTAATATAATGCAGCATTTACATTCGATTTCATCATCTTGTTCAGGTCATGATCCATCTCCATTAAGTGTTACATGCTCAGACACGACCACTCCAAGCTTTGAATTGCAGTAGCCTGCTGTGCCTTGTACCCAGGGGAAATTTTCAATCTTAGGTGAGATCCCATCAATTTTCACAACATAGCAGAAATGGAAAAACAAAACAAAAACAGAATGGAAAAAAGCCTTGCAATAGAGTTAGGGATGGATTTTCCCCTGCCTACATAGTTTTTGCCTGATGTGCTGTTGTCACATTTATGAAATGGCATATCATCAGCCTCAATCAGAGAGCTCTTTTGACAAATATACTTTGTCATTCAACAGGTTTTTGATTTAAGTTATAGATGGTGGCATTTTACATGAGTTAAACCAAATCAAACCACATCAAACTAGGAACTCATCCATTTTCTAATTTAAAATATCCTGTTGGAAAGTCATGTGTGAATGCATTTTGTAGCATAGGCTCAGCGGTTAACACTGTTGTCTAATAGCAAGAGCGTTCTGGGGTCAAAGATCCTGCTGTGAAGTTTGTTTGTCTTGCTTTGCTTGTGCAGGTTTGCTCCAAGAGCTCCGGTTAATGCTCTCAAAAGCCTTGGATACTCTCATAAAAGAGTTCCTAAATCCGAAGAGCTCACTTTCTGATTAAATAAAGGTTAAATTCTGTGGTTTAGCCTGGACAGTACACATATACATATAATAGATGGATGGATAGATAGTTGCTCTATTTATCCTCACAGAGGAAATTCAGGATATCAGTATTAACAGCAAAATAAAAATGAAAGTGATTTTCTGACCATTTGGGATAAGACCATGTCACAGTAAAACATGTTTAGTTCTTAATCAACTCAGTGGGGACACTTTTACTGTGAATTCTGCATTTTGGAGCAAGCAGAACATTCTGTTTGTACTCCCACACATTTGGCTGTCACAGAGTCACACAGTGCAGATGGTACGAACCTTTAGGAGCCAAATCAGGACACACACTTATTAATTTACTGTAACACAAGAGATACACAAAGCAACTCATCGGAAACAACTGGGGAAACGAGTATGTCTGGAGGAGGCTGTGACAAACACTATAAGGCCAAAAGCATTGGGCTACATCTCATCATTGAACTCACGTTTCATTCAGTCCTAGGTGTATAAAATCAAGTACCTAGCCATGCAGTCTGCCTTACAATGTTTGTGTGCAATGGGTCACTCTAAAGAGCTCACTGAATTCAATACTGTAATGGGATGCCATTGTTGCAACAGGTCAGTTCATAAAATTTCTTCTTTCCTAGATATTCCACAATCAACTGTAAGGGATATTATTGCAAAGTGGAAGAATTTCAGAAACATAACAACTCAATAAAGTGTATAGTACATAAATGTCACTAAAGCTCTGATGACTCAATAATTTGAGAGTTCCAAACCTCCTCTGGGATTAACATCAGCAAGAAAATGTGCTCCAGGAGCTTCATTGGCATGGATTTCCATGGCTGAGCAGCTGCATGGAAGAACCACCACCAAGCAAAATGCCAATGCCAATTGGATGGAGTGGTGTAAAGCATACTGCCAGTGGACTCTGGAGCAGTGGAAACCTGCTCTGAGAAGAGACAAATGATGGTAAGGAGGGACAATGCTATCTGGTTATTTTTCTGGGGTTGGCCTGAGCCCCTGAAGTTCAAAGTGAAGGGAAATCTTGAAGTTTCAGTTTGCCAATACTTTATGGATAACACTATTTTTCCAACTTTGTAGGAACAGTTTTGGGAAGACCCTTTTTTATTCCAGCATGACTGTACCTGAGTGTACAAAGCAAGGTCCCTAAAGGCATGGTTGGATGAGTTTGATGTGGTAGAATTTGAATGGCCTGCAAAGAGCCCTGACTTCAACCCCACTGAGCACCTTTGGGATGAGCTAGAATCGCTTTTGTGACCCAGACTCTCTTGTCCAACATCAGTGTCTGACCTCACAAATGCTGTTCTGGATGAATGGGCAAAAATTCCCAGACTCCAGAATCTTGTAGAAAGCCTGTTGAAGCTGTTATAGCTGCAAGGGTGGGACCAGAATGGGATGTCATACTCTCCTGTAGCTGCATCTTTAAATTAGCTTAGGCTTACTAAAATGCACATTATTCATGCACACACTTTTTCACAGACATGTCAAGTGATTCCAGGTTCTTTATTGCTTCTCATTTTAAGCTACCCACTTCAGAGAAGTTTTACTTTCTGAAAGAAGTAAACCACATGACAGAAGTTGCCAAGACTGTATATCTTGCACATGTGTAGCTGCAGGTGTAAATTTATCCCCTCCTCTGTGCCCACTTTGTGAGCTGCTTCATTATGGGGTTTCAAGCTTTACTGTTGTCTGTAAACTTTGATTTCCTGCCTGAAGTGTTTTCTTCACCTTTAGACCATATACAAGCTTTTCATGTGAAAAGGTGATCTGTAAACTTTTTGATGAAGGATTGTTTAAAGAATAAATGTGATACTTCACACGAAATCTGTCTTTATTTTTGAATCAAATACTCATCTGCAGCTGACTTTAAAGGAGACTGTCGAATGTAGTTTCATCTATCACAGAAAACAGGATTCACTGATCCAATTTGGCGTTTTGAGAATGAGCATGCAGTCATTGATAAAAACTTATAAAGTGTAGCAACAAACAATAAATCTTCTTCACATTAAGACCATGTGGTTCCCCTTCTTAGACCAAGGTGATTTGTGAAAAAACAGAGGAGTGAATGTTTTTTCCTTTTTTTTATTGGTTTTTTCCTCCACAAAAATAATTCAGAAACCACAGTGGTCCTGTATACTGTGAAGAGTGTAAGAATATTGAATATTTACTACTGCTCTCAGTGTAAGGTTTATAGAAAAATTTTGAGCACCACCTACAAGTTCAGAAATTAGATATATAACAACTTTTCCAATAATATTGTAGCTTTCTTAAATTAATATGCGTAATATTCTTTGCGGCATGTTTTCCTCTCGCAGACACAGTGGATCCAATCAAATGTGCCAATACCAAAAGGTTTAATGCTATTCTAACATTCCAGAGTTATATCTCCTTTTCACTTAGTACCCTTTGGCCAGGTGTACCACCTCACTTCGAGAGTTAATATAAATTAATCTCAAAATGCAATAACCCAAAATGCTGTTAATTTAAAAAAGAATAAATACATATTCCACTACAGTAGATTCATAAGAAAAAGTCTGCTTTGATGACTTTATGCTTTTACTGTGGAGGGTCATCTGCATCGCCTCACCCCTCTTTTACCCACAACTGCAAATCTCAGGATAAGGCGGGAGGTAAAATCCTGATTCATGTATTCAGATGATCAGCAGCCTTTGGGAGTTTGAGAGTCAATAAATATGTGAAAATGAGTTGGCTCTGTAATGTGTAGAACCATGCATCATGGAAACAGGTTATAACTTGCGATTGATGCAGTGAATGACTGTCAGGTTAGGGCTGATCTTTTCATGCAGGAGTGCAGCTACTCCATCAGTTGGAAAGGCAACTAACTGTGCATGTAACTTTTCTTTAGTGACCTCATCATAGCAAGGCTTTCTAACTGAGGATATCACAGACAGCAGCCTCAGTGTATAAATGCAATTCCACAAGTTGAAATAAGAAGCTGCAGAACTCACACCTGTAAGAAATTCTGATGTAATTTCTTACAGGTGTGATAAGTATGTGTTTGATGCTCAGAAGGAATGTTTTTAGAATTTTCTTGCAACGCTCCTCTAAAATCTGATGCTTTAAATCCTTTTCATTGTGCTTCTGCCTGGAGGCATTATGTTTTTGAATTGTCTGTCCATCTGTGTATCCGTCCGTCTGTTACAAATCTTGTTAACAGTACAGGAGCTGACTTGTTTCCTAGATCTTTACCAAATTTTTTGTGGTTAATACCTATGACATGTGGAAGATCTGTTAAGATTTATGAGATTGTGAGGTCAGAGGTCAAGGTCACAAAGTCATTAATGAAATTCTTGTTAACATTGTAGGAGCTGAATCTTGGTCAAATTTTATGTACTTAATCAATATGATGGGTAGAAGAAATAATAACATTTTTTAAGGTTGTGGGGTCAATGAAAATGACATTGCAACCATAGGAACCAACTGGTCTGCTGGAACATTGGTATGGTTAATGAATAGGATGGGTAGAAAAATTGAGAATATTTTAGAGAAGATGATGTCAAAGGTCAAGGTCATAGAGGGTGGTCAGTCTTAATCTTACTACCACTATATGAGATGATTGGGCTCGTTGACCCTTGCATCAGTTTGTGTTTCTGTCCATTTGTCTATTATAAAATTTACCATTACAAGAGCTGACATGTTTGCTGTTTTTTCCCCCAAGTCCTGATAACATTTACGAGATTGGGGGGGTGAACAGGTCAAGGTGGCACAGGCTCAGATTTAAGGCAGAGGCACACTGGCATTTCATTTATCTTTTATTTAGCTAGAGGTATTTTTCATACTGAAACAACCGTGTTTTGTGGGATGAAAATTAGGAACAGAATGGGATCTGTATTATCCCCCCTACACAGTGTAATCGCTGCTGTCATAGGAGCACAAGTGAAAGTCCATCTCGGATTTAATTGTTGTTTGTGCTCTATACTGTTTACAGATGCAGCACTAAAAATCAGAGGGGGAATATATTTTTATCTCCAGCAGGGATAAAAATTAATATAGCAGAGGCAGGGACATGTAGACCAGAGGGGGGAATAATAATTTTACACTTCTTCAGTCTCTTAAGGGTTCTTAGAACATTCATCGTCGTATCATTTTGTAATGCTGTCTGAATGTATAGTGAATATTACTATACCCTATATGATGGACTCAAAGTATCCCACAATGACTGGCAAAAAAGTTGTGTACAGCCAATGGCCACTACCCAAGCACTGTTAACAATCATGCATTACAATGAACAAAAAACACATAAACAACTGTCACAAAGTACTTGTATTTACTAAACTGAAAAAATAAACTCATTATTACAGGTATCTATTGCAACATATTGTTATTTATTTATTTGGTAGATGTTAGTCTGTCATTTATTAATGTTGTAGCAGCAATAATGTAACTAATGGCACAAAGAAATGACCTGTGTAGTGTCTTTTCATTTTGAATTTTCATTATGTTGTTTACAAGGGACAAGCAGGCTGCAATGGAAAGAGATTAACTCAGATTATTCACAAATATGGGGGTAATTTAAAAATTAATAATGATTTTTAGTTTACAGAACATATACAGCGAATCTTTCAGCTGATAATCATCTTGCTGGAAACACTTTTTGTTGGCAGTCAGCTTATACACATTTGACTAATGTGTCTGAAAGAGAAGGTAATGTTGAGGAAATGACAAGTAGACTTGTCCATTATTTAGCATTTAGCTTTAGGTGAATAGTTTTCTAATTGCATTAGGAATCCCATTATCTTCTACATCAAATGATCTCTTCTTAATGAAACTGTGTCTTGAACTTGACTGCAACTTGATGTCTACATTTTCTTTGAAAATCTTCTGTGGCTTTAAAGACAAAGTGAATGTGAACTTTCACTGGGGATGACAAGAGTGCACAATGCTACACATGGTATAGGCACACAATCATATATTGTTCAGTATTTCTTCGTTCTTGACCTTGAAAATGTAATTTTATTACTAACGAAGAAAACAATTATATTGCTATGATAAGCAGAGAGTGAAGTACACCAGTGCACATTTAAATAACTCCCCAAGTTGCATCTCTTTGGAATTGCAACATCTACTATCATTAGTGAAATGCACACTGCAAGAAGGCCATAAAGAAATAGAAAAAATATTTAGATCCAGGTGCTGCAAAAGATAATCTATGTACCTTCTTGCTTGCCTGGACTGTGTACAATAAATTAAAACTGTGTGTGTGTTTGACACAGGTGTGACCATGAAGCTGATGGATGAGGTTGCTGGCATTGTGGCAGCTCGTCACTGCAACACCAATGTTGTCACTGCCTCTGTGGATGCCATTAATTTCCATCGCAAAATCAAGAAAGGTGAGAATGACACAGAGAATGCACTCATAATTTTAAGCCATGGACACATACAAGTAGGTTCATAGGTTTTTAACAAGCTTTTTAACAAGATTTTTTGTAAAATTTTGCCTGTGCACGCCACAGTGTGTCAGCCTAAAAATAGCCTCCTTTACTTGCATTGATATCTCTTTGGACCTCATGTTCAGAATCAGAATCCGAATCAGAATCAGAATACTTTTATTACTTAAAGTAAGTAAAATTACTTAAGTTGCAGACACTCTGTTAAATATACATAAATATTAATATAAGAAATAAATATAAATATATGTACATGTATACCAGCTATGCAATGTATTAACAGTTGGATAT
>VUQH01089509.1:0-27636 GCA_015106775.1 Etroplus canarensis | reverse complement strand
TTTTTATGGCAGAATATGAGAAGACATTGGAAGATGCTGTATGTGGGGACACATCTGGAATGTTTCAGAGGGTTTTGGTCTCTTTGCTCACGGTAAGCAAGTATTAATGTCCTGGAATCAGATAACAGGTTGAGGCTTACGTCAGATCAAGTTGACACTGAGCTAGTTTAAAAAAATTGTGAAATATCACTTGGCCCTTTTTTCAACCATCATTTCTACAAGGAAGAGGAAGAATGAGTCACTTCTGCAGAATAAACTTACCAGTTATTTTTTTCCTGTATTTTTTTTTTCTTTTTTTTTTGTCTGATGTTGTTTAATCTTAATTCTCTAAAGCTGCTGTGTCTTCTGCTTTGTAGGCTGGGCGTGACGAAAGCAGCAGTGTGAATGAGGCCCAGGCTATCCAAGATGCCAAGGTAAAGGTTTAGGTCTTGAGACTGTGTGTTTAATTTATAACTCCGTATGCAATTGTTTGTAGCTCATCCAATCAAAGAACCGATGAGCTACTGGCATTCATCTGTCAACAGTTGACAAGAATCATTACTACATCTACATTATTAGCCAGAATTTAAGCAAACTTGCACAAAATAGTTGCTTAATAGGTCTTTTTTCAAATTGTGCTCAGGGTCGTTTTACAGGCAAATGTCCTTTTTCACAAGAATTGCTACTCCTCCTAGAGTATTGGTTCAAGATTGTAATTTTCATAAACTGTGTTTCTGTGTGCCCCTCTGCCATTTATACATAAACATAGCCATTAGTTTTATTTATAGCATATTAATGTCCAAAGCTACATTAAGCCTCTTCAGGAAGTAGGGCTCAGGACATAACTGTTTGTGAGCCTCTTTGATTTCTCAGTGGATTTTAATTCCCATTAGTTTGTGCAATACAACCAACCAATGACAAGAAAACTTATCATTTTCTTTGTGTACTTTACACATGATTAAAAAAAACTGAATTGTAAAGAATCACAAGCCAGGTGAGCTGCTATGTCACTGACATTCTGTTTTTTGTGGGGTTTTTTATGTTTGGGATTGTAGGAAATCTATGAGGCTGGCGAGGCTCGATGGGGCACAGACGAGGTTAAATTCCTCACAGTGCTTTGTGTGAGGAACCGAAACCATCTGCTGCGAGGTACTGTTATGAAATGTGTTCTGCTGTCATATTTCCTGAAATTGTCCACTAAAGTGCCAGACTATGAGGATTTTAGTGATCCCTTGTGGCAAGTTAATGAGCAAAAATCACATTATCTTTTAATTAGTGACACTGTGGTCAACTTCCTTGGATCATACTGTTTCCACCTACAGTGTTTGAGGAGTATCAGAAGATTTCTGGAAGAGACATTGAGGAAAGCATCAAGAGGGAGATGTCTGGCTGCCTGGAAGACGTCTTTCTGGCTATAGGTCTGTCTCTTCAGTTACACGATCAGATTCAACCCAAACACTTGGGTTCAAATTGGGGCAGAAATACACATTTTATAGTGACGGAAAAAGTTAGACAACTTTGTAGTATTTGCTGCTGGTTTACCAAGTAGTCTGATGTCCCAAAAGAGGAACTGCAGATGTACTTTTAACCACAAGAAACATGTAGAGAATAACATACTGTGGTGCTGGCATTCCGGTTTTGTTGACACCTTCTCAGAGGTTGATGATTTAGCTGTGTTCTTTTGTAGGCCAGACAATAAACAAAGTTTTTCTTCATCATGCACTAAGATTTGCATTTATTGCACTGGGATTTGTTTTCCACTTTGCAGTGAAATGCGTGAGGAACAAGCCAGCTTTTTTTGCAGAGCGATTATACAAATCAATGAAGGTAAATATTTCATGCAATAACACGGAGGTACTTTTTCTTTTTTTTCACTTGCAGGTCTATCATAAAACAACCACAAATATAAAGAATTACTTCTGGCATATCTTCTTGTCATTAATTGTTTATGAACACACATAATTGCAGCTGCTGCATTAGCTACAAGGAAAGCAGCCCGATGCAGTCATACTCTGTATTTTAAAAACAAGTCTTTTACAGTACATATACAGAATTTGTTACTTTCTTGTCAGGGGCTGGGCACCACAGATAGTGTCCTCATCAGGATAATGGTTGCCAGGGCTGAGATTGACATGTTGGACATTAAAGCACAGTTCCTGAAGATGTATGGAAAGACTCTCTACTCCTTCATCAAGGTGAGACACTAAAACCCAGGGGTGGGGACGTACTGCAATACATCAGCTGTGGTATAATATATGCAGATCTAATTTTATGGGACGTCCTATTGTTTTGAATTTTTATGAGACATTTTTTAAAGTCTTGACTGTGAATACAAATATCACAGCTTTATGTATCTGCTTGGCTTCCTTGAGACAATTTTCAGTCATTCCCAACACAAGTCTTTTGAAGTCTTACAGAGCTTTCATTCACTGTTTAGGGAGACACATCAGGCGACTACCGCAAAATCCTGCTTGAGCTGTGTGGAGGCGAGTAAAAGAAATCTCAGAACAGCATTCAGCCATGTCTTTACATTGCAAGCCACATAACTGGCCCTTTTTAAATTGCAGCTTCTTCTGTGCTTTTTACATCTCACTGTGCCTTATTTTACTCTTTTGTAATTACAATTAAACCAAAGACCAGTTACCCTTACAGTTCTGTGTTTTTTTTTTTATTGTTGAACTTGTTAAGAATAAATTAACTGCATGGAGTGAGTGAAATTTATATGCTTCTCACATCTTTAAAAATTAAGAGATGGATGTTATTGCCATCTAGCTCCTACTCTTGTTACAGTGTAACATTTTCATCAATGTCTAGTCAATGAAGGCCATTTATTTAATTGGTAGCAGTTCCTCATTTGTGAAGTCAGCCCTTTATCATTTGACTCAATTACTTAACAGGACGCTAGCTTGCTTTGGAAGGCAGTAAAGCGTGCTCTAATCAAGTTAAAAATGTCACAGTGCTTCTACGAACTTAACCCATCTCTGAGCAATAAGCCTGGGTAATACTTTAATGTACAGTGGTCAAGGTGATCACTAGGTGGAGCCAAAACAACTCTCTAAAGTTGGTCTCTAGCAGCTGTGAGCCCATACAAGTGAAACCAATGAAGGAGTAGTTCAGCACTAAATCCTCTAACCCAGGTGGGGTTGACCCCCTCTTGTTGCAAAAAGAAGTCCAAAAATTTGCCATTTGCTTTCTTCATTTATTACCTCAGCAGAAACTATCTTGACAAGTTTGTGCTCTCAAATCACTAGTTTTAAGTCTTCTTCAATGCAGCATAGTTTTCATTTTGTAAATTTTAGTTTCATTTAGAGTAAAATAGATGATAAAGCAGTGTGTTCTTCAGGGTGGGCCTATCAAGTGACAGAGAAGTTGCAACAGCATGAGCATGCAGTGTCGTTTAGATATCAGTCAAGATCCGCCCCTCATTTGTGGCATTCCATTTTTAAAAGCTGGGGCTGGGTACAATCCCCAGCTCATGATTTCAAACTAAAGGGTGACACCACAGCAGTTGCATCCATATGTTCTCAACAGTATTTGCATGAACCCTGTTAATCTAGTGCAACTTGACTCCTTGCTATTTAATCTGGCCTGTTTAGATTTTTAAAATAAAAAAAAAAAGTTGAGGCTTTATGGCAAAGTAAATCAGACTTTACTCTGTGTGGTATCAACAGGAAAAAGAAACATTACAAAACACTCATTTGATCACTTGTATCTGTGATGGTCTGACATTCTTTGTGGCAGGCCTTAAGTTATACCTTAAGGCCTGAAATTTTGTTCAGTGCCACATAGTTCATCCACAAGGTTTTTGCCCCTTTGTTGCATTCTTTAAAATATTTGAAATGTTATATAAAATTTTTAGTATCATCACTATATATTATATCATTCTGTGAAAAGCTTTCTACAAAATCCCCTTGTTTTATTGTTTTCAACATAAATCTTTTTTACAAGCACCTTCACTTATTACAGTTCGTACAGAAGTTCTATTCAAAAGGCACAGAGCATTCATTGTGCACCATAAAATATAAGCTAATCAAAGTAAACACTATAAAGGATCATTTTAAAAAGTGATTCTGCAGGACACATGCATTTTTTTTTTGTAATGTGAAAACGCTACTCTGTGTGTGTGTGTGTGTGTGTGAGAGAAGGAAACAAAACAAGGTGAAACAAAGTAGGTACAACAAATTTAAAGGACAACACTTTATAAGTCAAGAAATGTACTAAAAATAAGATCACACATGAAGGTTGGTTGTCCATATTCACTTTTATCTCTTAATGTTCCTTATTAATCCTGAATAGGTGAATGAACATGGCAGTGCAAATATACCAGTGCAAGAGAAAAAACATGCACAGCAAAAACCTACAGTAGACAAGATGTGCTTATGTATACTGTACACTCACCCTTCTGTTGACATAAGCTGAGACAGAGGATCATTGTCAGCAATATGGAATTCCCATCAAATAAAAAGATGGAAATGTGTACCAGAAGAAGGTGTAGAAAATGAAAACTAAAGAGTACATAGCAACTCATAAAAGATGAGGTAATATCTACTCCTTAAAAAAAAATTAAATGGTATAATGCTGTGATTTACTTTTCAAATTCAATCAGACTGTAGTTTGCTTTGTTTGTGATTCAAGTCTCATACAGAGCATGCATTAGCAGAGAGGGGAAAAAAAATGGGGGAAAAAGAGAACACCCAGTTCACTATTTTTAGGTTGCAGCATGCCTGTATGCGTTAGCATTGAACATAAAGCACAAATTTCTCACTGCAATGAACAGCAAGCTAAAGTCAAAGTAAACAAATACACATTATGTTCTGTTTGATGTTTAAAATGACAAAGCACATGTAAACAGCTTTCTAGAAAACACTGTAATTTCTTGTATCTGTCAGAAAAATGAGCTTAAAATATAAAACAAAAATAAGATAAATCAGCAGAGAGCTTTAGGTGATAGGTTTAAAGAAGATAAGAGCCTAGAACAGTATAATACTGTGGGGGTCCTGATAATTTTACTGAAGGAGCTGATTCTACAGTGTATAGTCACATACATTTTATTGTGACCACATCCTAAAATTGGCTATATGACAGCAAAGGAGGCAGTGAGCTCATATAGCTATAGCACTATAGGCATATTGACAAAAGTATTGGGCCACTTATACATTACACCTACAGGAGCTTTATTGACTTCCCATTCTAAATCCTTAGGCATTAATTAAGTTGTCTTACCTTTGCAGCTTCTGCTCTTTTGGAAATGCTTTTAGCCAAATTTTGAAATGCGTCTGGACGAATTTTTGTTCCCATTCAGATAACTTATGAGGTCAGACATTAATGTTTGACAAGAGGTCCTGGCTCACAATCTTTGTTCTAGTTTATCTGAAACATGTTGGATGGGGTTGAGGTCACAGCTCTTTGGGGGCTAGTCAAGTTCTTCCACGCTAAACCTTTCTTTGTACACTGCAACACAGTCATACTAGAACAGAAAAGGGCACAAAATGTCTTGGTACTGTAAGCTGAAGTATTAAAATTTCTCTTGGCATCTGCCAACCCCAGACTCATCCGTCAGACTGCCATATAGAGAAGCTTGATTCGTCCCTCCACAAAACACATTTCCACTGCTCCAGAGTCCAGTGGGGGCATACTTTACGCCATTTCACCAACTGGCATTGTGCTTGGAATGTAAGGCTTACATGCAGCTTCTCGATCATGGAGACTCATTCCATGAAGTTCCCAGTGCTGATGTTATAAAGCCAGAGGAGAACCTCAGCACTTGGTGACCCGGCTCTGTAACTTTATGTGATTTGCCACTTCATGGCAGAGTTGCTGTGGTTCCTAAATGCTACCTCTCAGCAACACCACTTTCAATTGATTGTGGAATATCTAGGAAGGAAAAATTCACCAACTAACTTGTTGCAAGAGTGGCATGCGATTACAGTACCACACTCAAATTCAGTGAGAGCTTTAGAATGACCCATTCTTTCACAAATATTTGTAAAGGCAGACAGTATGGCTAGGTGTTTGATTTTATACACCTGAACTGTATGAAACGTCTGAATTAATTTATTAAGAGGTTTTGCACAAAACTTTTGTTCATATAGTATATGAGGCATCTGTACTTTTACACGGGTGACTGATGTTTTACCCTCATACTCTATCATGTTGTTATTCTTATAGTGGATTAAACTTTAGGTTTTGAATTTCAGATGTTTAAACTTGCATTTTTTTTGCCTTTTGAAAGAAGTCAAAACCAGCTGTAAACACAGCACCTGAATATTATGTCACTTTTAGTTCTTATGACACAAATTTGGCAGATTTAGCAAACTCTTAACAGTTTACACATCTGGCAGAGCAAAATTATGTTGTGTTGTTTGCTGCTGATTTACAGTTACATTTTTAGAGGATTTTTACTCATAGTACCAGGTGGAAGCAAAAAATAACACTAAATACCTCTTTTCCACTAATACACCAGTGCTGATGCCAGCACTGGTTCAGAGCCAGTGCTGCATTTCATTTTGAGAAACAGCCAAGATTTCAGCAGTTTAAGAACTGGTTATTATCATGTATAGTGTGACTAGTGGATGTAAGGGGGAAAAATCAAGGTGGACAGTCTGTGGACTGAATCTGGTATATTACTTGTGGTAGCCATTGACATCAGTGGTCCCAACTTTGTGCCCAGCAATTATGTGGAGTCATGCTGGTGCCATCTTTTTTGTTTTTGGTGGAAATGTGTGGAACTGGTTTTAGATTGGGCACCAGCGCTGGCACTTTGTCACTTTTCTACAGGTCTTCATTCTCAGTATGCAAGTGATCCATTTTTATTAAAGCATAAACATTAATTATTTTTACTTTAAAGACTGCGAGTTATTTTTGGCTTTGATTTAAGTTTCACATGAAAATTGAGCAACTGGGCCATTAATGAGTTTCAAAGAGCTTCTCTAAAGCAAGAATAGATGGTATTATGTGATCTGAAATTTGCTCCATAACCATGATCATTATTCATTGCCTTACTCCTCAGTATTGATCCACTTTCTCATCTCATCTAGTGGGATTCAAGTAATTTATTATTAGTCCTTAGTGTGTATAAAAGTCTGGCAATATTGTGCTCCTCTAGTTTGTGATTTTATATATGAAAGCTGTAATCCCCCCCTAAGACATTTCAACTTGGCTAATCACTAAACCTTTTCTGAAACATTTTTTTTCCATTAGGAAAAAACAGATTCCACAAATGTGTTTGGAAACACAAACATCTTGTGTAATTTAAATACATTCTTGAGGAACAGACTAGGTGCACAGGCCTGTAGAAGCAAAAGATTTTCTAATAATTTATGCAAACAACCAAACAAAATGCTTATCATGTTTAACCACTGAGAGATTAGAAAGAACTTTTCATACTGCAGATCAGTGACAGGCAGGCAGAGGGTAGGTCTGAGATGACAGATGGAATTTTAAAATGCAGTGAAATTTATTGGCTTTCTTGAAAGGCATTAATGCTGAAACTTTTCTTTGAATTTTTGTCTCTTTCTGTGTAAATTAGTTCATGTCAATGGATCAACTCTGGTGCTCATTTATAGAATAATCATAATTCCATATTATCTTTAGCTTTTCTGAAGCTATTGATTGCATAAAAAATGTAAACTGCTGAAATTGTTTCTATTCATGTTTATTTCTCATAAGTTGGATGGTAATTTAGTGCGGATTTGATCATTCATTCCAGCTATCAATCATTTTGTAGGTAGTCCACTTTGAAGGCTAGTGGCACAGTAGATGGGCAGTGCAGAAAATGAAAATAAGAAAAGTCAATTTCCCCAGGGAATAAAAAGATGAAACTGACTGGTGAGTGAGAGCGGGATGCATTGTGTGAGCTGTGCCAATAGTTAAAGTACTGTAAGGGCCAGCCTCCCAGAGGGCTGCTCCGTCTATGACTGACTGAGGACCACAGAACTACTGATAACACACACGTTAATATGGAATATACTCTGACAAAGCCACATGGGAAGACCTAAACTGTTGATGCAGTTGAATACAATTAAAGCCAAAGGCCAACTGGTGTTATTTGCACATAATCTGAAAATGCAATTAACTGGAATTCAACAAATATTAGTTTTTTTGCAGACAACAAGAGAATGAAAGAGAGAGATTTGTTCAAAATTCCACATAAATATTTGAAGACAGGATCAAAGCTAGACACATGAAATTCATCACTGTGACATACACAGAAACAAATACAGATTAACACACAGTACATACTAATTATAAGTCTGTACATGCCTTTATTTTTATTTAAACTATATGAGAACTGGATATATTTTACAGTCTAGAGTGCTGTTTCGATGCAAAACACATTTTCCTAACTCTTTCTTTCGGCCTGACAGACATTTTTCTTTCCTTAAAGCTTGAGGTGATGTGAATGAAAACTGGTCACAATTAACTCTGCGAATTATCCAGAAAACCAAATGTACATTTTCTGAAGAGACAAGTTGCTGCTGTATTTTTTTAAGTTTTGCATTTCAGACTCTTGCTAACTATCTGACTTAAAAAAAATTTATATATTTGCAGTGTTTTGGAACTCAGCCTTCTTCAGGCAAACTAATGTCTTACAAATTAGATACTCTATTTACAAAGCTTGGTCTGCTTGTTCCCCTCCTACATACTTGTCTCATGAAGCAGATATGCAGAATGCTTTTCATTTTAAATGCAAAATCTCAACAGACTGTCAGCCAGCAATCATGCAACCCCAAATGCAAACAGGTTGGGATACTGCATAAAATAGAAATAAAAACACAACAAAATGTTTTTCACATCTCTCAGTATTTTATTTACAAAAACATAGAAAACATATCAAATGTTAAAAGTGAAACATTTTGCTATTTTATGGGAAATACTAACTCTTCCTGAATTTGATGGCAGCAACACATCTCAGAAACTTTGGGACAAGGGTAACAAAAGGCTGGAAAAATAAGTGGTATTAAAAAGAAACAGCTGGAGGAACATGTTGCAGCTTAGTAAGTTAAAACTGGAGACAACCCAGTAAAAATCTTTTGTTGGGTGTAAAAAAAAAAAATTGGATGTTTTAACCATTTATTGCTTTTTTAAATGGAACCTTAATCAATATAATTTCACTTTTTGAAAATTTTTTTTTTAAAAAGAAACAGTTTAATGTAAAAGAGAAAACAGATTTCTACAGGGTAATGCCAGTTAAAAAGTATATATAAAATAAGTGATTGCAAAGTTGCATTGCTAGTATCCTTGCAATTCATTAAATGGAGATCACCTGAGTGCAGTGAATGTGTCTCGAGTAATTGTACTATAAAGACACTTGTGTCTGGAAGGCCCATTCTCCGTTTAATCTATATTCATACAACATGAAGACAAAAAACACTCCAAGCAACTCCAAGAAAAGCTTATTAAAAATATAAGTCAGAGGATGGATACAAAAAAATTCCAAGTCACTGAACATCCCCTGGAGTTCAGTTAAATCCATTATTAAGAAATGGAAGGAATACAGCACAAGTTTAAATTGTGACTGTGTAAGAAGGAGACAAGTGAGGGAGGCCGCCAAGACACCTATGACTAGCTTCAGCAGCTGAGATGTGAACGATTCTGCATACAACAACTGTTTCTCAGGTTCTTCACTAGCCAAAGCTTTATCGGAGAGTGGCAAAGAGGAAGCCACTGGTGAGGAAAATTCATAATAAATCTTGATTAGAGTTTTCCCAAAGGCATGTGGGAGACTTCAAGGGCAACTGGAAGAAAGTTATTTGTTCTGAGAAACAAAATGGAATTTTTTGCAACCAGTCTAGATGCTATGTTTGCCTGACACATAACACTTCACATCACTACAAATACACTAACTCTACTGTGAAGCATGGTGGTGGCAGCATCATTGTGTGAAGATGCTTCTCAGCAGTAAGGCTTGGAGGTCTTCTAAAGGTAAAGGCTAAAATAAATGCAGCAAAATATAAAGAAATCCTGGAGGACAATCTGATTCGGTCTGCAAGAGAACTACAGCATGGGAGAAGGTTTGTTTTCGCTAGCCCGACCCAAAACATACAATGAAAGCAACACAGAAATGGTTTAAATGCAAGATGTACCCAAGATCCCCATACAACTTGAGAAAGCTTGTACAGTTTTACAAAGAAGAATGGAGAAAAATATCAGTGTCCAGATTTGCAAGACTGACTGAGATGTAACTGCGCTGTGATTGCAGCCCAAGGTGCATCAACTAAATACTGACTTGAAATCGGTCAATATTGATGTAATCACTTACTTTGCATTATAAACTGCTCAAAAAAATTGGAGGAACACTTTGTAATCATAGTATAGCATCAAGTCAAATAAACCTCTGTTACACTGATCTAGTCAGTTAAGTAGCAGAGCGGGTTGTTCATCATTTTTAGCTGCTTGAGTATTAATGAAATCAACAACAGGTGCACTAGAGGGCCAACAAAGAGACAACCCCCAAAACAGGAATGGTTTTACAGGTGGAGGCCACTGAAAATTTTTCTCTCATGGAAAATCAATTGTCAGACCCTATGCTTGTGCAACGGGTCCTGGGTTCCTCCTGGTGCATGACAATGCCAGGCCTCATGTGGCACCTCAAATTGTCCAGTGATGCCCTGGTACAGATCTAGGAGCGATCCCCCAGGACAAAATCTATCATCTCATTAGGAGTATGCCCCAATGCCAGGCATGCATAACAAGCACGTGGGTGCCATACAAACTACTGCGTATTTAGCCCTCTATTGGTTGATAATTTTCATTTCCATCAAACAATGTGGCACTCTTTCATTCCTAACACATTACCCAGTCCATATCAGTACAGATATCCAGCATTATTTTTCCCATTAAGATCTGATGTGTTTTCAAAGTGTTTCTTTTATCTTTTTTGAGCAGTATATATTTTTAACAATTTACCATTGCTATGTAGAAATCTGTTTTCACTTTGACAGTCGTGATTTTTTCTTACTGAAACAGCTGCCTGATGTTGCTGGAAAGAATGTGAGGCTGATGAGAAGGGTGAGAAATGCAGAGAATTTTTTGCTGATCTCTTCAAATGAACCCTTTTTTGTACAAGTAGGCATGTGCTCCATTGTTAAAATGAAATTATTGATCTAAGTCACAAGCTGAAACAGAGATAACCTAAAGACATCATTATGGGTATTCTGTCAAACCTATGAAAGCCCCTTCAAGAGCAACAGACAGATGTGTAGTAATTCTGAGCTGCATTTTTAAAATGAGTAAAGTGCCCCTTTAATACAGAACAGAGGGCAAAAACCAAACTTTTGTCTTTAGGAGACAGAGATAATCATTTAAAATGGAAAAGAAACTTCTCATTTTAATCTTTCCTTCCTTACAACATTGGTATTCCTCCACAAGTCCATCACATACCATGTTTGTTTACATCAGGGCATGATGCAGCATTTGGACTTCACAAAGACTTCAGGTGGCAGAAAGAGTTTTGTCCTCATGCAATGAAGATGGGGTCTCATCGGCTAGATAAAGGTGCTTTCGGATGGAACTCTGTTCATTAGGACTCCATCAAAGCTCCCCGATTGGAGCACATTAAAAACTAGTGAAAAGCTCAGTCCCCTATGTGGCTTAAATTCTCATTAGCAGTTCTTTATGCTCACTGTTATAGTGAATTATCAGGCTGCTACCAGCTAGAGCAGCTTGATAGTCATGCAGTAAATGCGAAGGTGATCTGCGGCTACAGAAACTAACCGAGTGATGCAAGTCCTGAAACCACAGTATATTGATTTTGTTACTATACAGCTTTGGTGCCCAGTTTTTGTCCTTCAAATGCAGAGAGACAGCTCCTTCCTGTCACTACTGAATACATAACAAGTCAAGAGTTCTCTGATACTTTATCTTCTTCCTTCAGTGATGATGACCTCAACAATCATATGGGAGTCACCTCACATCAGAACCTGCGTGAGCTGGGCCCCAACAAAGCTCTTAATTTTATTTTGAGATTTTCACACTTCATCTTAAGTCTCTGGAAGAACATTGGGTGTACCTCTTCTATTATATTTTGGATTGTTTTTAAAGTGCAGTTAAATCTCTCATTCACTCATTTTACAGAGTCACCATACGTTATAAAAGGTATTTCTGTGAAAAATAAAATGTCATATATATAAATATATTTATAACAAACAACAAGTCTCTACATATCTCTAAATAAACCTCATGAAGTCTGCATGAAGAGCTGGATTCGCTCATCAAGGCCACTATCGCGGGTGGAGGTGTGATTCCTCACATCCACAAGTCCCTGATTGGAAAGAAGGGCCAGCAGAAGACCGTATAACCTGAAGTGCTCTGGACATTGTGCCAACTCAGGACGAAGTCTACATCAAGTGGTTAAATGTCTTAGACTAGAACATCTTTAGGAATTATTTTTATGGTTGAGCTTGCATTTACTACCCTGGGTTATTTTTTAAAAGTGGCTTCAGAGAAGCTCATTTTTGTCCTGCCCACAGTCCAACAATCTGGGAACGCATCAGCTAGTCTACTGACTTATAGTGTATTGATATTGATCTGCAGATTTCTTTTATCTACAGAGATCAATGATCCAATAATGGGTCCAATTCCTGCCATTAAGGATTTAAACCTGCAGTGACAAATGTTAATAAAGAATCATCTGGAGTTATAAATGATAAGTTATTAATAATACAAAAATAATTTGTCATTGTTTATAAGTTCTTAATAAACCTAACATTTTCTCACCATGTATGTACAAAAAAACAAGCTGTAACCTCACTATAGACACTAGAAGTCAAAATGAAAACAATGGCACTGGTTTCTGGCTGCCTAACAAATTCAAGCTGTGTTAATGTTACTTTTCAGTAGCTAACTCCTGAAAGAAATATTTTTCTCCTTAGGTGTTTGAGCCTCACCATGTCTGCGTGTTTAGAAAAGCAGAGGCTGTAAATGATATAATATTACTGGGGGAGACCATTACAGTAAAGCTGCGGGCCAGACATCTGAACAACGAGCTGAAATGGGTTCAAATGCTGCTCCATGGGGGAGGGAGCAGAGTCACATAATGATGGTCTGTAGGTTTGCCAACAGTGAGCAACCGCTTTCACTTTTTCTCTTACTATATAAAGATATCGATCATAGCTGCTTTAATAAAATTTTGATTCAGCTCTGCAGCTGTTTCCAAGAAAGTAAAGGCTGGAGCACTCCACTGGAGTTTTGTTCAAATAAAGAACTGAAAAGATAAATCAGTAGACATGTGTCAGGCCTGACCTCAGCCAAAGAAACTTTTCAAAACTAGAAACCCCATGGAGCATCTATAAATCTAACATGTAGAACTTACGAGGCCTTAATTAACTGTGACTTGTCTATCAGCCGTAGCAGAGCTGGAACAGAAAGTTCCTGTTAGAACATCTGTCAACAGACTTAATGAGCTGCACATTTCATTAGTTACTCTCCCAAAACATGTAATGTTTTTCCTGCTAGAGAAGAGCTCTTCCACTAAGTTAAGTCAAACTTAAGATAAATGAAAACACTTAAGGTCATACAGTATAATTAATGTTAGTCTCTTTAGTGATAGCGCTTTGAGGCTCAAATTTTGAGCATTTTTTAATATTTGAATGTTAATTCTAATAAATAAGCCTCATGGGGACCTGACACCAGATGGTTCATCGCTTCACACTGGTTTTATTTGCATCAACAACAACAGAACAACATATTTTTGCATCATTAAATGGCCACTTATGCAGAGAACTCCATGTGATTTGCATATTTTATGAACTTTTCAGTCACAGGCCTGCTAACTGTAATTCTTACTCCACCAGACAAATGTATTGTTTCATACAATGCTCTAAATCTACGATAATGATGTGGCAGGATAGATTTCTTCAGGCATTTTGGGAATGAAACTGACTTAGTTTCTTTTTGTCTTTCTGTTGTATGATCTGCTGGAAAAGATACTTGCTGTTACTGTCAATATTTACCTGTCTATACAGTGTAATGTACAGTTTTCTTGTGAGCAAGCACAATAGACGATCTTCTTGTATTTACAAGTCCCAATAGTGAGATTATTACCTAGCTAGCTAGACAGAAAGTCTTGTGTACGTGTATCTTTTTCAAAGGTTCATGTTTTTCATCTGTGGCATCTTCTCAAGTTTTTTGGCAAATTTCCAGCTTATGCTTAACAGTTGCAAAACTAAAATGACAGCCTTATTTTGCTCTGAAAAATCAACAGTTTATAGAAAGAAAAAGGAAGAATTTCTGAGGCAAAAATGCTGCCGGATTTGCATCATTCAGTCTCCTACAGTGAAAAGGTCATTTTGTTATGCTGTATTATTTTTACTTAAAAACATTAAATATAGCCTTTCTCAGCCATTTTTAACCATGGCACACTCAATTGTGAATCACAGAGCACTTTTAAAAAACCTCTTATCTATGGAACAGTATTCTAGGGAACAGTATTCTGCAAGCAAGAAATTGTTTAGGAGTTTAGAGGACAAGGCTCTAAATTGAGACAATTTTAAAGGCAATATTTCTTTAAAAGCAAGAAGCTCTTTTTACTGTCTTCATCATTTCAGCAGTGCAAATTTTTTCCATTATAAACTGGGCAGCTGGACATCAAAGCAGAAATTATAACAAGTCACTTTCATTCATGATTAATTCTTCGATCAAAGATAATCAAAGTGTGTTTACTTCATGGATCAGGACATAATCAAAAATTTAATTTTCACCATATCCAAATATTAGTGCACAATTTCTGCTTACCATTTTTGCCAGCAATCTGCATCCACTCACACTGTCTGGTTTCTCATTTTCAAGCGATACATTCATTACATCAGAATGATCCACAGCTTTACTTTTGATTATAATAACATAAGTATAAAAAATCATCACAATTCTCATTCCACTATTTTACCCATAACTGTTTAATCATATATTTCATAGTTATTATTTACCATGAGACAGTTGCTGATTTTAGCTTTTCGGAATCACTTAACCTCCCTGTTTTTCCAACTGGTGTGTTCCTGGTGGCATCCCTATTCTGGTTTGCTTGAAAATTCAGGTATTCGTGACAAGCAGGTAGAAAAGCTGGATAGGAAAGAACAGGAGGAACACTGTATGAACAAAAAGTACTGAGCAACACCTCCTAATCCTGATATTCAAGTGTTTCACTCAGTGTCTTTGCTACAGGTGGACAAAATCAAGCATCTCTGTAATAGGATGCCACTGTTTCAACAAGTCAGTTCATTACATTTCTTCTAGATATTCCACCATCAACTGTGAGTGGTATTATTGCAAAGCTGACACTTTGCAATAATACCATGAAGTGGTAGACCATCTAAAGTTACACAGCAGGGTCACCAAGTGCTGAGTGCATAAATTGGTCAACACTCTGCTGACTCATTACCTTCAGTGTTCCAAATTCCCCCTAGCTTTAACATCAGCACAAAAATTTTATTCTGGTAGCTTCATTGCATGGGCTTCCATGGCCAAGTAGCTGCATGAAAACCTTATATCAGCAAACACAATGCATGCATCAAATAAAGTGGTGTAATGCACACCAACAGTAGACCCTGGATCAGTGAAAACATCTTTGGTGGAGTTTAGGGAAGGTCCTTTTCTGTTCCAGCAACTCAGATTGTGAGCTAGGCCATCTCATCCAACATTAGTGACTGACCTCACAACTGCTTGTCTGGATGACTGGGCAAAAATTCCCACAGACACAAAAAAGTCTTGTAGAAAATCTTCCCAGAATAGTGAAAGCTGTTCTAGCTGCAAAATGGAGACCAAGAAACTAACACCATAAAACCTCCTGTAAGGGTATAATGTATAGGCGACTCAATACTTTTGTCCATATATCACATATTCTCTGTGGCAACTTCTCTCCTCATGAGTGGACTCTCTGTAGACTTTCTCTCTTCAACAAGCTTGTTAGGTATCTAACTCCAACCTCTGTTTTCCTGATCATTTTCACAGTAACAACACTCTGATCATGTGTCAAAGGCTACTGGAAATACATCTGTGTAAACAGACAATTAAGCAAACAATTAATTAAACTAAGATCAGACAGAGTCCTGCACAAGCCTGGGAACACAACTCTAATTATCCCAACTGTCACCATTCCCAAATCTCTCAGTCTGACTACCAGCTAATGTGTTCAAGATCAAACATCTTTGGCAAGTCCAACTCCGACATTAATCTTTTTGGATCTCTAGTATCTTATTGGCACACCTTTTTCCCACTCTCTCATGCTCTCGCTCTCTCTCTCTCTCTCTCTCTCTCTCTCTCTTTCCTTTATAAAACTGCATTCAGTCTGAGCTCACTCACTGTAGAGAAGCACACAGGGGAAGCTCTGCTCTTCACACTTCTCACACACTCCACTCGTCTTTGCATTGAGACACACCAGCACAGGTAGGTTTTTGGCTGATTAATTTTAAATGTATTTCATGTAATTTTTTTGCATGCATTCTCTTTCAGTGGCAGTACAAATGTTTAGCATTTTCACAGTACATAAAAATATCTGAATAGAATAGAATAAAATAGAGCAGTGTTTTCCAGTTGCATGTAACATAGGTATATACTCATAGCTTTAATTTTTGGCATCCGCATGCCATTTTGTAATTTTTGGCATCTGCATGTTTATGTTTCATATTATATTTCTTATGTGATATATTTTATGAATAAATGCATATTGAGCTATAAATTGATATGCACTAATAGCTTTGCATGTTAGACCTTTACTATGTAAGGGTTCTTGACATTTTAATCCAAGGGCCATAAAATCAGATTACAAATAAATGTTCATGATATAGACATGTGAAGCTTTCTGATGTTGGAGGGTAACATGGAGGGTGAGTCTATGAAGGTGAATCTAAGAAGAGCTGAATGTGCTGATTCCTGTTTTTCACAAACACTTTTGTGTTTGACTTTTATTTTTTGTAATACCCATTAGTTTGTTGATAGAAAATGTTAAAGTTTAGATTTGTAATTATTTATTTCACAAAAAGTGAAAAGTGAAAAATCTGAAGGTTTTTAAATAAATAAAAAAGCACCAAAACATATTTTCAATGAAAAAATAAGTATAAAGGAACAGCTATATCAGGTGCAGAACCCTGTATGACAAACAAACTAAAAAGATGAAGCTGCTGAAGAGCTGGCAGTTTTATTTCAAAATCTTACACAATGAAAAGCATAAGCATAGCAACAGGACACAAGGTGGTCACCCTGCATTAGTGAAGCCTCTCATTGGTAGAAATTCAGCAGCAAACAGATGTTTCTAGATAAGCTATCCGTGCTCTTTTGCAGATGTAAAAGTAATAGGCTCCGGGCAACAAAACAGTTAGTAAAGAAAACAGAGTTCAGACACATCAAGCTCCACTTTCAGTTTGGAAAAAGTCCAGCAGCACCATCAGCTAAGAATGCCAGTAACCAGTGAAACCCTGATACACCCATACACAATCCAGAGAATTCTGTGAAAAAGTGATCTTTTTAAAAGACAGAAATTAATTTCCCAGACCTGTCAACAAAGTTAAGCACCTCACCTAACCCAACAAATAGGGAAACTAGCAACAGATTTAAGGCGCCTACTGATCTCAAAATCATATTGTCAGTATGGGGTCAAATATAGAGTCAAAGATACTAAGGCTTTTTACACATAAGAACTGCAGTAAGTTCTCTAAAATGCATGTAGAAACCTTTCCAAATTGAAAACAGTGCCTGTGTTTTACAGTAATAGCACATTTTTCTCTTTATGTTCTTTGCACAAGGTTAAATGATAAATAATAATTCATGGATTTATTTTTAATTAATCCTAATTTTATATCGTTTCTTCCTTCAGGGCCTAAAATGTTTGCACAGCACTGAATCATTGTTTTCTCATTCACATTAAGGTTGATAATAAAACATATAATTTGTTATGAGCTTCATATGTGAGGAAATTCATTATGGGAGCAAAATATGCTTAATTTCTGCAGATCAGATCTGTTTAAGCACAATTAAAGCATGGTGGTCAGTCTGCTAGATGAGACAACATCCATTTGATAAATATGCACAAAAGAAAATATTCTCTAGGTGTGTAACTTCCCATACATATGAAATGAATACAGAAATATATACCTGGTGTACCTCATGTACACTGCTCAAAAGAATTCAGGGAATACTCAGTCATCACAGTATAACACAAAGCCAGCTGAACTTCAGGAATGTCAATATGACAAGCGTGAAAGAGTCTGGAAACTCTGTTGCATCTGTGCGCTGCTCTGATTTAATCTGCACTCATCTATGAAAAAAACGGAGTGACAGTGGAGGACCTTCCAATTCATGTGTTTTGGGGGGAATGCCAATCAATGTGCACAGTGCTGTTGTGTGAGTTCATGTCCCACTAAAGCATGTCGGGACCCTTGTGGAGCCTGTTTCTAACAGTTTGGTCAGACACATGCACCACTTAGGGCCTATTTTGTAGTGCTCTGACTGTGCTCCTCCTGTTCCATCTTGCACTAAGAAGCAGATATGGTACTGCTGCTGGGCTGAAGCTCTTCTACAGCCCTGTCCAGTTGTGTAACTGCCCACCTCTTGGTATGTATTCCCTCCATACTCTTAAGACTGTGCTGGAAAACACAGTACACCTTGTTGCACTTATGGATGTGTTATCCTGGATCAGCTGGACTACCTGCACAACCTGAATGGGCTACAGGTAATGTCCCATGCTCCCACTAGTGACAAGGATGGATAAAAACAGAGAAATGGTCTGTGGCCACCATCTGCAAAACCATTTCAGAGGGTTGTCTTGTTGTTGCCTCTCCAGTGCATCTGTTGTCCCTTTCATTTGCACCAAAGCAGGTGAAACAGATTCACAACACTTCCTAATTGGACAGACTGATATCCCTGAGGTTTGACTGCTATTGTTTTATCCTTTGATGATCAATTGTTCCCTTAATTTTTTGAGCACAAGGAAATCTGATCACTTTTTTGCATTTGTGAATTAGCAGATTCCTGCATTTAGATAATTACATCAGACTCTGCATCACCAAGCTAGCTTCAAAATAAGGATGATGTGAATTTATTTTGTACTGAAGATTTATTATTTAGAAATTCAAAAATTTCCACTCTGGTACTCTATGTACTGGCACTTGGCACTGCAATTTTGAGGAAGTTGCTAACGTTGTACACTCAGTGAAGAATCCTATTAAAATAGATATAACTTTATTTTACTTCATTTTGTTGCACTCAGTCTTGTGGAGATGTAATTATGCAATTTAAAGCTGTTTTACACTGGCTAATTAGCTTGAATAAAAGTAAACACTTCCAAATTTTTTACATATTTTCCTATGAGTCTTCCATCCACACAGCTCAAGGTCGTTCAGATGTGGAGCTGTTAGTGATTCCATTTGAATAAAAAAAACAAACAAACAAACAGTGAAGTGGTTAATTTAATTCCAACAAAAATATTACGCTAAAATGTTTTTTTCATTACATTTTCTCTGCAATTCATTCCCTGTCCAGTGACAGCACAGCATTTTAATCACTTAACAAAATCTATAAAAATGAAGCATCTTAGTCATGTTGACTTATTCTGTTGATACCCAGAAATGCTATAAACAATCACTTGGTAAATAATCACACTTAGAAGGTGCAGTATGTTCTCTATACTGAGACACAACCATGCAGTTTGACATTTTCAATATGCACATTTTAGTGAAGGGTGCATGATGCGTTTTTCATTTACTGTAAATGCATTCATAATTATTGACCCCATAATAATGTCTTGTCATAACATGCATTCTGTGTGCTGGTGTTGGCAAAAACATTCGTTTTTTTTTCTATTACTGCTCCATCTTTCAAATGTCATGAACAGCATTCATTAGAATGTTGTTAACTTCTGTGAGCAAGTTTGACAGTTGTTTTACCTTGAGAAAAAGTATTCACATTGTGTTGTAACTAAACTGTTTCACTATTGTTTTTTTCCCACTGCAGGTACTGTCAGATAGATCTCTGCTCGCATGGAGGGCAATCATAGTGGTCTGACTGTAAGCACACAACCATCTGTACCAGAAAAACAGACTGATGGGCACATTTATGAAGTTGCAGTACAGAGCAACTCCACCAACCTCAGCTCCCAGTTTGCAGATGTGGCCTTGCTGCAGACTTTCAAGCCTCTTATCATTCCCTTTTATGTGCTTGTGGTGGTGGTGGGTGTCTTTGGGAATTACCTGCTTCTTTATGTCATCTGTCGAAGCCGCAAGATGCATAACGTCACCAACTTTTTTATTGGAAATCTGGCCTTCTCTGACATGCTCATGTGTGTGACCTGCGTCCCCTTTACCCTTGCCTATGCCTTCAATCCTCACGGTTGGGTTTTTGGCCGCACCATGTGCTATCTGGTGTTCCTTGTTCAGCCTGTCACTGTATATGTTTCAGTCTTCACTCTCACAGCTATTGCTGTGGACAGGTGGGTGGACCTCTTGGCACTGCAGTTCTTCTTTTGATTAAAAGTGACATTTGGAATTTTTTGAGTATTGTTTATTCTTCGACTATTAATATTTAATGCGTTCTATCTATCTATCTATCTATCTATCTATCTATCTATCTATCTATCTATCTATCTATCTATCTATCTATCACATTTTACACTCTTTTAAGGTATGAATATAGTAAAATAGAAAATCTGAATAGAAATTCCCGTTATTTCTCATTATGCATACTCCTTTGGAAATTAGGCAGCTGTAAGGGGAGATGAATTACTATTTCCTTATTGTTGAACCAACACTTTAACAGCGTAACACTTAAATAAGGATTTCCACTCATGTGTAATGAATTCACAACTAAGATATAACTCATTAGAGATGAGTCTATACACTAATGCATTAAATCAATTATATGAGTCTCAGAAGCAGACAAAATCTAATTATTCAGCTTTATAGGGTTTCCCCCATTAGATCTCTGATTTCAAGAGGTCTGCTCGCTAGACCAAAATAATCATTCATCTGCAGTAAAGCTTTCAAAGTTGTACTTTGTACTCCAACTTTTGAAATGTCTCCTTTCCTAAGAGCAGGGCATTAACATCAACTGAAAACCAATTGAAAACTCACTCTACTTTGAAAAAGAATATAATGCTGCTACTATTTTTTGTTACACACATCTGTGTTCTGCCTTGAAGTCTAAAATATAATTTATTATTTTTCCTCTTGGACTGTACAGGTCACAATGTCTGCTCTTTCTTTAATAACAAATTTGAGTTACCTTTGGTAAAGCACGCTGAATGCACAATACCTGCTTATGAGAAAATTATCTAATTTAACATTTATAGCCTATATTATGTAACCCCATCAGCAGGGAACTTGTATTATAATTTTAGGAGTTCATGATTGCATTAATAGTCATCCATTAATTAAGCATGAGCTTCTGCCCTTATTATAAAGTTCTGCTCCTTCTTTATTGCAGATATTATGCAACAGTTCACCCCTTGAAGAAGCGGACCTCTGTGGCTACCTGTGCCTCTGTCCTCACTGGGATCTGGCTACTGTCTTGTTGCTTGGTAGCTCCAGCAGTGACCCACACCTATCATGTTGAATTCAAAGAGGAAGGTTTCACCATCTGTGAGGAGTTCTGGTTGGGTCAAGAGAAAGAAAGACGTGCTTATGCATACAGCACCCTGCTCATCACTTATGTCCTTCCACTCTCAGCTGTTTTTGTTTCTTATCTCTGCATCACTGTCAAACTGAGGAATTGTGTTGCTCCAGGCCATAGGACACAGGATCAGGCTGGTGCTCAGCAGGCCCGTAAAAGAAAGATCTTTCGTTTGGTCGCCCTTCTGGTGTCTGCTTTTGCCATGTGTTGGCTTCCTATTCATGTGTTCAATGTGCTGAGAGACATTGACATTCACCTCATTAACAAGCGCTACTTTTTAGTCATCCAACTGCTGTGCCACCTGTGTGCCATGAGCTCCTCTTGCTGTAACCCCTTCCTCTATGCATGGCTTCATGACCGCTTCCGCGCTGAGTTACGGAAGATGTTCAAGTGCCATCATCGCATTGGAGTGCCTGCCAATCACTGTGCTGCTAGTGTGGTTTTGTAATTGACTAGTGAAGAGCATCCTAATTCAGCGTGATTTTCTGATTCATCCTGAGTGCAAGTGGAAACGTTGCTATCACCAGCAAAGCCATTGACCTAAAAGTTCATGGCAATGCGGCCATTAGTTATGTGGTATAGAAAAATAACCATTGGAAGGTCTTAAATTATCTGTTTTCTGGGGAGTGTTGAAGTGTCTATTCAAGATTAAAAAGTAAAAATTTTTGATGATAGCAGTAAAAGGTGGATCAGTTAGCTGGTGCAATCATCCTGTCCAGACCATGAATATTCCAGGCTTCACTGCAATCTAGTTCACTAGGCACTTTATTAGGTACACCTTGCTAGGACTGGATTGGACCTCTGTTTACCTTTGGACCTGTCTTAATTTTTGATTAATTCTTCATAGATTAATTCTTCAAGAGATATAATGAGGTACTGAAACCATTACTGAGAATTTTTTCATCCTTATTGATATGATAGCATCACACTGTTGCTACAGATTTGTCAGCTACACTTCCACGTTGTGGCAATCTCCCATTCCAAAGCAGGTTGAGATGATCTGAGCTTTGCAATATCACACATCATTCTGCTGGAAGCAGCCATCGGTAGATAGGCACACTGTGGTAATAAAGGGATGCACATGGTCAGCAACAACACTCAGGTAGGCTGTGGCATTTACATTGCTAAAAAAATTAAAGCAACACTTTGAAAACACAACATATCTCAATGGGAAAAAAAATCATGGCAGATATCTATACTGATTTATACTGGATAACATGTTAGGATCAAAAGGATGCCAGATCATTTAATGGAAATGAAAATGATCAATCTACACAGGGCTGAATTCAAAGACAGCCCAAAAATCTAAGTGAAAAAATGATGCTGCAGGCTAGTAAATTTTGCTTAAATTTCATTGCAGCAACTCAAAATGGTGCTCAGTACAAGCGTAGGATCTGACAATGGGTCCAAGTATTTCATCCCAATACTTAAGGGCAAACAGGGTACCATTTTATTATTGAGCAGTCTAAATGATGCTCAATTGGTACTAAGGAGCCCCAAGTGTGCCCAGAAAATATCCCCTATACCATTACACCACCATCAGCCTGAACTGTTACAAGAAAGACCCATGCTTTCATGTTGTTTACACCAATTTCTGACCTTACCAGCCAAATGTTGCAGCGGAAATTAAGCCTTGTGATTTCTTCACTTCTTTTCTATGTTCAATTTTGGTGAGCCCATGCAAACTGTGGCCTTAGTTTCTTGTTCTTGACTGAGAGGAGTCACACCTGGGCTGTGGGCTCAAAGTTATTCTGCGTACCTTGGTTGCTTTCTTATCAGCACGAAGCAGTCTGACCATTATCCTCTGACCTCTGGCATCAGCAAGGCATTTTTGCCCCAGGAACTGCTTCTCACTGAATATTTTCTGTTTTTCAGCCCATTCTCTGTAAACCTTAGAGATGGCTAAACAGGAAAATTTCAGCACTTTCTGAAATACCAACAGTCACTTAAATCATTTTTCTTCCCCATTCTGATGTGTGGTTTTACCTTCAGCAGGCATGAGTTGTTGCCATGTGACTGGCTGATCAGCTATGTGTGCTAATGAGCAGCTGAACTGGTGTACCTAATAAAGTGCCCAGTGAGTGTCTCTTATGTAAAGGGTTGATCATTTGACCTGGGAGTGAGACACAGGGACCAAACCAGAAAGGCAAGAATAAGGGCACCCAGTAGCCTCCAAGGCTATTTAGATTTGTATATTTGATCTGCATAGGTTGCCATGTACTCCTTGCTGTAAGATAACACAGGAAGGATGATTATCAACACAGATTTAATAAACATCAGGTCATTTGAATTCTGACAGCTCTGTCATGGACCACAGTGTTGTTAAAGAAAAACTTTAATATTATGGTGGTATATGATGACAAAACATTTGTAATTATTTGTTTGAGATGAATTAGAGGAGATAACATCTGAAGGGTTTCAGCTTATATTAAAAAAGGATAAGAGCAGGTCACTTGTGCATATTGAATAATGAGTAGCTATACTGGATATGAATAGAAAATTAAACCATCAGTTCAAATTGCAAACCACTAAGGTGGCTGTTTGTAGCAGGGGTTTGATGTCGACACCAATCTTTGTTTAGTGCAAAACTGAATTCATCAACTAGGTCCCTAAGGCTTACATTTTCTGTATTTGAAATATGCATCTTAAATAATACAATTATTTTAACAGTATAATGTAATTGCTGTTTAAAGAACAAACTGTGGTGGCTGGGTCTTTGTTGCTTTCTGTGCTTTGGTTTCTGTTGTTTCTACTGGAAGTTTGTACAAAATGTAAAAGACTGGTTATCATGACAGAAAACAAAGACAGCTTAAAATCAGCAGCTTCCTCATGAGAATGCTAATCCCATTTACCAATATGCTACATCAAACTGATAGCAAACAAGCTGCCTCATTGTTTACACTGTTAATCCAGTTTTGTTATTTAGTATGCACAACAGATACTAAGCTTTTTGCTTTGTGGTCTCAGTGTGCATATTTGTGTCTTTTCAGCAGTGATAACTCAGCAAAGTCAACAAATTTCAAATTCCACTTTAACTAAAGCAAATAAACCTCATGTTGTCTGCTGTAGATAGAAAAACTGCTGTTGTTTTTGCTGTATTTCCATCATGTCCTTGTATGAATAAATTATGTAACAGCATACATTTCACAAGTTATAACTGTTCCATAATGTTAATTTAATTTAAGTATGTGATGTGAGACATGTAATAATAGTATGATGTAATGTGCATCATGTACTGTCAACAGACTGGAAAAAATGAGATTAAATACAGAAATGAAATGAAGATGTGAGAATGTGATGGCAGTAAAGGGAATGAAATTATGCCCAGCTTGGTCAGAGTGCAGCTGCACAGCTTAATTTACTAATTAAACAGACGAGGAGGATAAAAAGTGCTGTCTGCATATCAACTAAGATCATTTAGGACACTGAAAAAAAAGTGATAATTTACTGATCTCCCAAACCATGTCAGAATGCTTGGTACTTGCCAGCAAAGACATTCACTTCCTGTGGTTGGAGTTTTTCAACATGAAAACACTCAGTAAAGTAGGAGGAAAGTTATATAATTGAGTTGCTCATGTATGATTACTTTTTTGTATTAACTTTTAATCTAAAAGCTCATTCATTACATTTGATAACCTCTGTGCCAATTGCAGAGAAAGCAAAGTGTACGCTGCAGTGTGTAACATTAAATCATTAGCTAGTATCCTGATTACTGCTAAATTCTTCAGTGACTCATCGCTTGTAGAGACAAAAGAAAATGTCATACTAAATTTTTAAAAATCCATGGTTTGATGATGGTATAAAACATGGTTTTAGCCACTATGTACCTTCAGCTGCTAACTTGTATTCTCCCCAAGGGGTCGGCACAGCAGTTTAATCTGCATTGGTCAATTTGGCAGAGGTTTTTAGGCTGGATGCCCTTCCTGACGCAACCCTCCATGGTGAGAGGGGCTTGTGTCCCTACCTCAGAGTCAGCTATTTGTTAAATCTGCCAAAGAGGTTATGTTTTTGCCAGCGCTGGTTTTCCTGTTTGACTGTGGGCAATATAATTTTTTAAAAGTTATTAATTGTTTTTAATGATTTTTTAAGAGAGGGGTGTTTGTACAAGTAATAAACTAGTACATTTTGGAGATGACAGGGATCGCAAGCTGGAGCCAGGATTTTATTTTTAATTTGTACCACTGCACGATGGGACAATTTCAAGAAATTTGGTTCCAGCTCCATAAATAATTGCTATAATGTTTGCATAAAAATTAGAGTACAACATCTCCATATGGTCTACCATACCGAAGTTTGTTCAAGAACCAAGTAAAGTTCCAGATCTTAAGATTCAGAATGCTGAAATATATCAGGTTCATGAGAAATCACTACTGTGAGTTGGCAAACAATGCTATAGACTTGCAACTGACATTGCACACATAGCATCCCTGGGCTTATAATGCTGACATCAGGCCAGCGTGACAGTGACAGACAGAATTTATATGTGCATAAATATAAATGGCTTTAAAGTGCAAAAACAGGCTATGATAATAGTAGTATTTGTCTGTGGGGAAGAACTTGTGTGGCTGTCTGTTCACAAACATGTGCAACCCAGATTTGTTGTATTTGCCATCCATCTATTCATTTTCTTCTGGGTTTTTTTTTCCAATTCAGGGTCACCAGGGGACAGATGCATTTAATTCCGTCATTACAATAATCTGATCTACCTGTAAGTGGCAGTCTGATCCAACCTCTGTTCTATGGAGACAATATCAATGTCAGCAGTTCAGTTTTTGCAGTCATACCACGGACAGTTTTGACCTGGGAGATGACATCAGGGTTTTAACCATATTTTCTGTGTTATAACTTCCTAACTAATAATGACATCAATGGGACTCCAAGTAGCATGGATACACATATCTGCTAATTAAGAGACTAATAAAACACTTGAATTTCCCTCACAAAAACTGAAGCACAGACTTCATGGGTGTCAATAACACATAGCAAGCCATATTATGCTTTGGATAATTGTATTAAAATCATCCAAAAGGTACAAACAGCAGAAACACAGCAGAGATCCAGAAGACACCATGGGCTGCAGCTGTTACTTCTATATCCAAATGAATGCGCTATAAAAAGAATCATCCTCCCAGAGTTGTTATTAACTGGGAAATTATCCATAGAGGCAAAAACCATTTCTTGTTCCAGGCTGTAAACATGGACATTTAAACTCACTTTTGAAACAAGCCTTCATTGACTACTTGAAGAACTGTAATTTTTGGCACTTATTTGGCTTCATTTTTCAGCTCCTGTGTTTACTACTTTTTTTTCAATAAACACTTTAAGTTTATGCAATCACACAGCCAATTTTAAACTTTTTTGGGGTGAACTAAAAGTAAATTCCTTTCGAAGTTACTGGAGAAAACAGTTTTTACTCAGCTGAATACATTTTTGGATACTAATGGTATTATGGAGTTTTTTCAGTCCGGTTTTAAACATTTACATTCCACTGAAACAGCACTTTTACGGGTTTTTAATGACATCCTTATAGGAAATGATTCTGGAAGCTCTGTGATTCTTGTGCTTTTAGATCTTACTGCAGTGTTTGATATTGTGGATCACAGCATTCTTATCTCTCGTTTGGAACACTGGGTAGGCATTAAAGGTGCAGCACTGGATTGGCTTCATTCCTATTTGAGTGATAGAACGTTCAGTGTTAATATTGAAAATTTTTGGTCCACCTCAGCCCCCCTTTCTTGTGGTGTTCCCCAGGGCTAAATCCTTGGTCCTCTTCTTTTTTCTTTGTACTTGCTCCCTTTGGGCTCTATTCTTAGAAAACATGAGATATCCTTCGACGACTGCCAAATGTACCTGCCTTTAACATCTAATAATTCAGGCTCCATCCAACTTCTATTAAATTGCCTTGAAGATGTCAAGGCTTGGATGGCTCTGAATTTTTTGAGCTTCAATGAAAGTAAAACAGAGGTAATTATATTTAGGCCTAATAATACCTCATGTAGCACACTTATTAATTATGGTTGGCTTGGGTCACACATCAAACAGTATGTTACAAATCTGGGAGTC
>VUQH01089504.1:0-16493 GCA_015106775.1 Etroplus canarensis | reverse complement strand
TAATCCTGTCCATCCTGCTCACTCCCAGGGAAAATCTCAACATCTTCAGTTCTGCCACCTCCAGCTCCACCTCCTGTCTTTTTGTCAGTGCCACCATCTCCAAACCATACATCATAGCAGCTAACTGGCATTCAACATGTGGGGCATATGCACTAACAACATTCAGCAACACACCTTCAGTTTCCAGCTTCAAAGTCATAATTCTATCTGACACTCTCTTCACCTCCAGAACATTCTTCACATACTCTTCCTTCATGATTACCCCTACTCCATTTCTCTTCCTACCTACACCATAGTAGAACAGTTTGAATCCACCTCCGATGTTCCTAACCTTGCTTCCCCTCCACCTGGTTTCTTGCACACACAATATATCTACCTTCCTTCTCTCCATCATATCAGCCAGCTCTGTAATTTTCTACTTTTAAATTCAGGCAAAACCAAGGTTATTGTATTTGGCCCTACAAACCTCAGAAACATTCTTTCTAACCAGATACTGAGCCAGAGATGAGCCGCAGACGAACCATCTCTATAAAACTGATGGAAGAAAAAGGTTCGATGAGCAATTGCAGCGGCACATGCTGGAGTGAACCATGGCTGGGAATGTGGTTTGACTTGGTAGGTCCGTGAAGGGATAAAAATTTCCATACCAATCTGAATCCATTCAGTAACTGCACAAGCTGCTTCTGATGGAGAGAGACAAAACACCGAGTTCCAGGGGATATCATCAATGAAAGAGAGCAGCCCATCTCAGTCAGCCTTACTGTACTGAAGGACAGTTCGGTGATGTGGATGCGAACTAGTTGGTGATGAGGTGCAAATAACCTGGACTTCAGTGTTAACATGATCTGAATTTCCAAATGGAGACACAATCTTAAAAGTACAATTGTTGGGGTTTGAAAAGAGAAGCAGGTCTAAGAGGTACCTGTTATCAGTAGCACAATCCGGAACTCAAGTGGCGCAGAAATAACTTGAGCAAGGTTGTGAGACACAGCAAAGTTAGAAGCACTGATCCAAGAAGCATCTGTACGATGACAGCGAAGCAGCCACTCTTTGTGATGGACACTGAAGTCTCCAAAGACCTTTACTTCCACAGTAGGATGTCGAGAGAGTGCTGAGTCAATGCTGTCTGCTATTGCATCAAAAATGATACAGTTTTGTGATGTGGTCACTGATACAGAAAATAGAAAAATATGGCAGAATGAAGAAGTGTTAGGCAAAAGCACATGTATTCATGTGTGATATCCTCAAGAGAGATCTCTTGACTAAGGGGTAAGGTTGCTCTGGCAAAACCACAAAGACCGTGACAAGGTGGAGCATCCAGTCGGTGAAGAGTATAGCCAGGCACTGTCACTGAAATAGACATGGTCATTGCTCACAGAGAGCAAGGAGGTCCGGGGAGTTCAACTGCAGACACGATTGGATAGCAGTGAAATTTCCTCTAATGCCTCTAACATTAGAGAAACAAATATTTAGGGCTTTAGATTTAGTAACCCTAGTTGATGGTGTTTTGGATGCAGGTTTAGGGTGAGAATTGTTTGTTTGAACAGGCGTAATGACAAAAGTAGAAGGAAAAGGAACCTCGGTTTACTGTGACCCCCAAGACTAGTTCAACACCCTGAGGTAGACGTCTACAGAACAAACCCTCAGCTGCAACAATGGAGGCGCCCTGATGGCCTCAGGAAAGCAACTGGAAATAGATGCACAGACCATCACCCATGCATGTCCATGGCAGCGCAGCTACTCCAGCATTTTACACTTGCTGATAGATCAGCCTCTTGATGCATTACCACCAAGTTCGGGATCCTGTACTATCAGACAGCCATTACCTGCGGCATGTTTTTGACCTGTATCCTTCAGAGTGGTAGGACTAGAGCAGTCAACACAGGAGGTGAGATGCAATGAAACAGGGAAGCAAATCAAGGCCCAGAAATACGGAAAACCAGCCCCTTACACCGAAATGAGACAGGACAACAATATGTTCTAGTCGTTTCACAGAGTAAATAGGACGGGAAGGGGTAGCGAAACCATTCTGAGGCAGAAATATAGCCTCTACCCCTATTTGTGGTAGGTTGCCAACCAAGGCTAACAAGCATGACCAGCCAGGGTTTAAAATCCTTCTACTCACTTACAAAGTCTTAAACAATCAGGCCCCATCCTATCTTCACAACCTCATTGTACCATATTTTCCTAATAGAGCATTTCACTTCAGTAACTTCCCCCTGGGATTAATAAAGCATTCTGATTCTGATTCACTCTCAGAGTGCAAGTCCATTTGTGGTTCCTAAAGTTTTTAAAAATAGAATGGGAGGCAGAGCCTTCAGCTATCAGCCCCCCCCCCCCCGTGAAACCAGCTCCTAGTCTGTATTCATGAGATAGACACCCTCTCTGCATTTAAGATTTGGCTTCAAACTTTCCTTTTTTATAAAGCTTATAGTTTGGGTGTGCTTCTCCATTCATGTCTTTTCACTCCCCATGTATTTATTTGCTACTGCTGCATGTCATTAAATGTCCTCTCTCTCCCATTTTTGTCACCCTTTACTCTCTTTTCTCTCTTCGCTTTCTCCTCACCCCAAACCAGTAGAGGCAGTTGGCTGCCCCACCCTAAGCCCGGTTGTGCTGAAGGTCTCTTTCTATTAAAAGGGAGTTCTTCATTCCCACAGTCGCCAAGTGCTAGCTCATAGGGGACTGTCTGATTGTTGGGGTTTTCTCTTTAATACCGTAATGTTGTAAGGCCCTTACCTTACAGTGTGCCAAAAAACTGTCACTTTGAGGAGAATTAGGTCCTCCTAATATAACTGTGTTACTTAAATAGATGTTGTTATTCTGTCGCCAGATTAAAACTAATAATCCGCAGTATTTTTATCTACATACCTACCAAGCAGAAGCAAGTAATAAAAAGCAAATGTCTGAGGATTGACCCTTGTGGAATCCCTAAGAGAAAATCTATATCAGTAAACTTAAATCACACACAGAGGTTCCTGTCTTTCACATTGACAGAAATCTGTTAGAAAGAGCCTAAGCTCTGTGAATTTCGATACCATGATCAGCTGAATCACAGGCAGCTATACTGTGATCTGCTGCCCTAATTAATGTTTCACTTTTATGCAGTTTGCGTTCCCAGTTATGATTTGCAGGAAATGTGACCATTTCCTGATTACAGCAGTAAGATCTTCTCCAGTAAACATAACAGTTTGTTCCTGGCCCAAATCCAAGTCATGGGTGAGTGGAAGCTTGCTGTACAGGAACAGGGCTTTGATACGTGCAGGCAGAAAGAAAATTTCAAAATCCCAATTTTCTTTTGACAGTTATAGAAATATTAACAAAAGCAAAAGGTAAATCATGAAGTATTTTTTATAGGGCAATAAAATATCACTTGGAAAAAAGTAGTTTATTAATACCATACCTCTATAAGACATTCATTATTTCTCATACAGGCTAGCAGCTCAAGGTCATATGAGTCTATATGAATCTGTGTGTGAATGGGAGAAGGTGGCTTGTTGTATAAAGTGCATCGTTCAGTGTGTCCACCTAAACTGGAAATCCTCTGAAAGACGACATTGATGAATAGCCGTATATGCTCCCAGCCACTTTATTAGGTACACTTTGCTACTACTGAGTTGGACCCCTTTTTGCCAGCACAGTGGCCTTATAATGGTGCTGGAAGAGATTTTGGTCTATATTGACATGATAGCATCACACAGAGTTGTCAGCTGCACATCCATGACCTGACTCTCCTGTTCTTCATCTAAAAGGTGCACTATTGGCTTGAAATCTGGTGACTGTGGAGTACTGTTTCAGCTTTGTGACACACATCAGCCAGAAGAAGCAGGGTGCACTGTGGTCATAAAGGGATAGACATGGTCAGCAGATCTCGGTGCTCAGTTGGTATTAAGAGGCCCAAAGTGTGTGAAGAAAATATCTTACACACCAGCAGTTTATGTAATACTCAGACCGGCCCTTCTGGTACCAACAACTCTCCCATGTTCAAAGTCACTAAAATCACTGTTCTTCCAATTTCTGATGCTCAGTTTGAACTTCAGCAGGTGATCTTGATCAGTGTCTACATGTTTAAATGCATTGAGTTGCTGCCATGTGATTGGCTGATTAGATATAACAAGCAGTTGAGCAGATGTACCTAATGAAGTGGCCATTAAGTGCATATGTTAGTTTTTAAATAATGCTAGCATACTCCAACACAGAATTCACTTTTGTTTTTAAAATATAGTTCGCAGTATGATTGAAACAAAGAAAATTTGAATTGTAAAGTAACAAACAAAGATTCTGACTGAATGAGTTTTTGTTCAGTTTGTATTTTTTAATTCTTTTTTGGATTAAAAATGATTTAAAATAAAAATGGATTGTTTGATTTCTGAATACTTTAGGATATTTGTTACAGATAAAAGAAACATTATGGGTAAGACAAACACATGGCAAACACAACACAGTCATTAAAAAAGTATTCCTGTATAAAATATTTTTGCTCTGTCTGTCATTTAGTGACTTTGTGTGACATTATGCAATAAGTATGTTTAGTAGGCTGCACAACTAAAGGATTCTTGCTTAACATGTACAATGAAAGTAATTGTGGTGCAACTGTTTGTCATTAGGGAGTGTGTCTACTACTGAGTACCAAGTGATGACATCAAACCAGGATAATCAGATTTATGAATGGTAATGACAAGCTATTACATCATATGTTGGCGAAATGGAACTTTTTTATGATATTATACTTTTGTACAGAATCCGCCCAACCACCCCACAGAGTTTCCACATATATCAGGACAAGATATGGGCCCGACCCACACTACTTAAATTAATGTGCTCTAAAATGACTCCATCATCTGTTCTGATGTGGCAATGGCACACGGCACCAAATCTGAACACTGTGTTACCAATTCCTTTTGGGAATCTGTCGATTTATGATATCATTGTGAATGAATGATGAACTAGGACCTAAGAAATAGGATCAGAGCAAGTTTAACACAGCTTGAAAACTGTAAAACTACTGACGGGCAGTTAACCGTGACAGGATATCAGTGAAAGGATAAGATAGACCGTGACATAAAGGAAAACTGAACCCTGGTATTCTCACTGGGCAAGAAACAAAACCCTACAGCACTGCTTAATTCCATTTCTCCTCACACTTTTTATAGTGGTTTTGAACTCTTTGTCCCTCCTAAATTTTCCTTTTTGGCTTTTAGAGAGCAAGCTAAGAGCATTCGTGACTGCACATTTCATGAAGGACCGTGTTTCTCAACAGAGTTGTAGTAAGAAGGCAGCTGAAGAGCTCCCCGCACAACAAAAACACATTTACAGAAACATTGTTTCTGACTTGAAAATAACAGAGAAACACTGATCTGGCGCACAAAGAATCCATAAAAGTAGTCTGTTGTTCCCCTGATGACCTTGTAAAGTATTACACACCGCTCTACAATTTAAGAGGAAATAAAACTCATACTGTTTACATTGACAATAAGGATATAAGAAGATACTGACACGTTGATGTGGCACTTGTGACATTTATTACAGCTTATCTAAAGCATCTGATGCCCTGCTTCTCATAGTTTTCTGATTGTCATAGAATAATACAAAGCTTGTACAAATATACAACCCCAATTCTGAAAAGATTGGGACACTGTGTAAATTATAAATAAAAGCACAATGCAATGATTTGCAAATCTCATAAAACAATGTTTTAATAACAAAAGAACATAGAAAACAAATCAAATGCTGAAAGTGAGTTTTTTTACTGTTTCATGAAAAATACGAGCTCGTCTTTGATGACAGCAACACGTCTCAAAAGTTGAGACCGGTTCACTTTCCCTGTCGCAACTTTCTTCCCCGTCTTCTTTTAACAACAGTGCGTAAACATCTGAGAACGGAGTCGCTGGAACTGAGGATGTTTTCATCAGCAGATATGTGCACCTATCGTATCAGAGCACGCGGTCAATAGCTGTTCAGTACAGGAGCCATACTGGATGTTTTCCACAACAGCTTGTCACAGTTAACAGTTAACTGCCCTCAGCAGATTTATAGTTTTAAAGCTGTGCTGAATTTGCGTTGACCTAATTTCTTAGGTCCTTGTTTTTCCATAATTAGATATAAAAATATTCATAAACCACGAGATTCCAAAAGAAAATTGTAATGTAGAAAGGCTTTACCTATTCAGATTTGGTGGAGTGTACCACTGCCACATCAAGGCAGATACTGAAGTCATTTTAGAGGGCATAAGTTAAGCAGTATGGGATGGGCCCATATCTTTCCAAGATAACTGTGAATAATCATTAATAATCCTGGTGTGATGCATATAAACACTAATATCAAACAGTTACGCGTCTGTTACTTTTTTAATACAAGTTAGAAACAAATTCACAGAAAAATAAAATTAAAAAATAAGGCAGGCAAGCTATTTTAACCACTGTGCAATAATTAACTGTAAAATAAGAAGTTTATTTTTGCAATAACAAATTTCTTTATACAATTGTACTGCCATTCCTGCCCTTTATATTTCCCACCGTTGTCGATGCTTGCGTGTGTGTTGCTGTTGTGTCTTCTATCAACATGTGCACAATGAGAGATCTGACACCAAAACAAACTCCTTGCATGCACGAGCATACTTGACCAATAAACCTGATTCTGATTCTGACTGTGATTCTAAAATGACTGAGCATACTGCATATATACAGTATCATGGATCAAGGGTATCTTTATCTTCACTGAAGGGCAATTAGCTGCACAGTCAGCCGAAATGACATCAAGCAGACAGTGATAAAAAACCCAATTCTGAAAAGGTTGGGAAGCCATGTAAAATATGAATAAAAACAAAATGCATACACCTGTTATTAGACGTGCCGCCGCCATCAAATTCTAGATGAGGCAGCGTTCTTCATGAAATAAAACAATGTCTCACTTTCAAAATTTAATCTGTTTTCTTTGTTCTGTTCTGAACTGGATATTGGTTTTTGAGATTTGCAAAGCACTGCATTTTGTTCTTATTCATTTATATTTTGTACAGCAGCCGAACCTTTTGGGAATTGGGGTTGCACAAATAGCGGGCAGCATGCCGGCATTCAGAGGCCTGATAGCTTTGTGTCGTGTCTTAAGTAAAATGATGACATTACTCAGAAAAAGACGCCCCTGAGAATGTTTTATAGGATAGAAGAAGAATTAATCCATTATACCCTGAGCTGCTCCCTTGTATTGGAATGAGCATTTAAAAGCTGTCACTTTTTGTTTTCAGGGCTTCTGACGGGCGTTTTTAGCTCATCTGATGAGGTAATGCCAGGGCCAGGCGCCCTTAAATCCCGCCATCTGTCCACACTTCACAAGGTCAAGATCAGGGTCGTATTTGTTGTTTTGCGGGTACATTTACATTTGTCACAAGAATGGTTACTCCCCCCGATAGCATTGCTCTGGCACTCAGGGATCTGCTAATGGAGAGGTTCTCAAATTGTTTTTGGCATCCCCCGCTTCAGAAGCTGAAATAAGTCCCACACCCCACAATGTTATTAAGTGTTATCAAGAAAAAGGGACCCATGGTGAATTTTATTTCAGTAAAGGTGAAAATCCTCTTGTTTCATGCTGTTTCACTTTGTTGTTATAGTCCCTGGATTAATAATTACCTGTTGGTCTCTGGATCTTGAGGAGGCTCTTTCTGTGCTGCAATGTTTATGAAATGTATGGTTTCTAGCAAATGAAATGGTCATGTTTATGACAGTCTACAAAGTTAAAAGGAAGAATTTGAATGTGGCAACAATTTGAGATGAGGATGTTTAGATTTAGGTTAGGTTTGTTCTGTGTATTTATGAAAATGATAAGTAAAGTAGCTACCATCCGAGATTTGCATTTTCTTTCTTTCTTTCTTTCTTTCTTTCTTTCTTTCTTTCATGGTGCCATTTATATGCAACTTACCTCCGCCAAATTACCAATGCAGATTATAGATACAAGGGAGCAGCTCAGGGTACATTATTGTCCATGTGTAAATATATCCAGTCTCCATGTGCGGCTATGGTGAATAGTTTTGCATTTATTTTATTTATTTAAGCTGTGCAAATATGTTACATTGCTGTATACAATCCATATTTCCCCATCGTGAGACTAATAAAGGGTTATCTTATCACCATTTTGAGTTAAAGTTTAAAAAAGAATGAATTAGATCAAATCTTGATGCCAGACACTCCACAAGCAGCTATCAGACACTACCCAGAAGAGCTGGTAAAGTCGGGTTAACTGACTTTAAAGGGAGTGTTAACTTGACAGCTGATAGCAGTATGTCAGACTGATGACCTCGGGTTAGAGGTGGATGACAGAGACTGTGTTACACGTGTTGATTCAGCTGTGTAAGCTTTTATTTCTTTTCTCTTTAGCTCTGGCTTTGCAGCCTCTTTTAATTTGATTTCAGTTGAGTTTCATCTCTTACATAATGCCTTGTTTGCCCAGTGCTGCTAATCAAATGCACTTGATTAAATAATCATCAGCCAATATGAGCACCTCTATAAAAGCAGAAGTTTTGCTAGTTTGCTTGTCCAGAGCATTCAGGTGTGTGTTAACACAATGCCACAATCTTCCCAGGGGTGAACGTCCCACATCAAGGTCAGACCATGGTATGGGCAGAGAAATTGCAAAAAACCCAAGAGCTACATCTCAAACTCTACAGGCCTCAGTTACAGGAGCATGTGAAATGTTAAATTCATGACGGTACAGTTAGGGAAAGGCTGAAAAAATGGCTCGTTTGGGAGAAAGCCTCTACTCTAAAAGAGCACAACTTAGGTTTGAAAAGTCGCATCTAAGCAAACCACATGACCTCTGGAAAAAATGTCCTTTGGACAGACAAGACCAAAGTAAAGATGTCTGGCCATGATGCACAGCAACACATTTGGTGAACACCAAACACAGCTTGTGAGCACAAACACCTCGTACCCAGTGTGAAACATGTTGGTGGGAGGGTGATGATTTGGGCTTGTTTTGCAGTCACAGGACCCGAGTACCATGCAGTCATTTAGTCAACAATTAACTCTACGTATACCAGAGTATACTAGAGTCAAATATGAGACCATGTGTCAGACAGCTGAAGAAAGAAAGAAACAGGACAATGATCGGAAACACAGCAGCAGCTCTCCAACAGAACGGCTGAATATAAAAAGAATCAAGGCGTTGTAATGGCCCTCTCAAAGCCCAGACCTCAGTAAAATATTATGGAGGAACAGTAAGGTAGCTGAGCATACACGAATGCCTGCAAATCTCAATGAACTGAAGAAATGCTGTAAAGAAAAGTGTGCCAAAGTCCCTCCACAACGATGTGAGAGACTGATAGTCATAAATTAAAACCTACTTTCAGTTATTGCCTCTAAATATGGTTCTACAAGTTCTTGAATCACAGGACATACTTAATTTTTCCTGTGAAACTATGTTTTTCACATGTCACATTTTCACATATATCAGCAACCGCGCCTCCAGCTATTGATGAGCCGGTGGAAGCTGAGAAAAACGTCAGAGCCAGATATATTTTTACCAAGTCACTAAACTGAGAGTGAATACAGCACATGACTCTGACTCATCTGATAACGTAGGTCTGTATGCTGGCAACTACTCACTGACAAATTAGTCACCAGAGGTGGCAAAAGCACACACATTTCTTACTCAAGTAGAAGTTCTGGTGCTCGTGTTAAAAAAGACTGGTAGAAGCTGAAGTACCGATTCAACTTCTTTGCTCAAGTAAAACTAAGGTACAGGCTTTGAAATATAAAATATAAAGTAGCTCAAAGAAGGACATTTCTACCAACTATTTTTGCACAAAGCTACTTATTGCTCATGTTAATATAATATAAAAGTAATATTGATATAAGAGAATAGTAACTTAGTTTAAACATCTGATTATTCTAATGAATCTACTCAACTTGAACAATTGTTATGAACACAAGCAGAGAAAAAAGCAGAGTTTTGTTGTGATTATAGTAATGTAAATGATGCATTCATTATGTTTTTGCCTTTTCATTGCTACATCATTTACATCACTTGCACGTGATAAGCACCGATGACGGATGTACCAAAGAAACGAGCCTGTTTTGAAAATGTAAGGAGTAGAAAGCAAAGATATTCACATTAAAATGTAGGGAGTAAAAGTAACAAGTTGTCAGGAAAATAAATATTCAAAGTACTGATACCTGAAAATTCTACTTTCAGTAGCTTGCAAAAGTATTCATAGCTCTTGGGATTTCTCCTGTTTTCTTTTTCTATTTTTGCATTACAACCTGCAATTTAAATTGATTATTTTGATGATGATTTTTTTGGATAAGTGAAATGGAAATGAAAACATATTTTCTCTCTCTCTCTCTCTCTCTCTCTCTCTCTCTCTATATATATATATATATATATATATATATATATATATATATATATATATATACATATGAAACTAAATATTAGATTAAATTTAAAAAATTTTAAACTTACAGTCATGTGAAAAAGAAAGTTTTCACAGGACTCTATGCAGTCCGAAATTAACTAAGTACACCCTGTGGTTCAATAGCTTGTAAAACCACCTTCAGCATCAATAACTTGAAGTGATTATTTTCTGTATGACTTTATCAGTCTGTCACATGTTGTGGAGGAATTTTTGCCCACTCCTTTTTACAAAACTGTTTTATTTCAATTAACAAGTAGCACCTTCTTTTTTTTCTGAGATAATGTTTGCTGCTGTGCTTGGGATCATTATTCTGTTGCATGACCCAGTTTTGGCCAAACTTCAGCTGTCAGACAGATGGCCACATATTTGACTCTAGAATACTTTGGTATAGTTCACGGTCAATGGAATGACTGCAAGGTTCCCAGGTCCCAGCAAACCCAAATCATATCTCTTCCACCACTGTAGTTGAGAGACCGTAACTGGTCTTAACCTTACACAGCGCTGTGCATTATAGCCAGAGATCTCTACTTTAGTCTCATCTGTTCTAAGGACATTGTTCTAGAAGTTTTGTGGTTTGTTCAGAGGTAATTTAGCAAACCTAAGTCATACTATCATGTTCTTTTTAGAGAGATGAAGCTTTCTCCTGGCAACCCTTCCAAACAAGCCATACTTGTTAAGTCTTTTTCTAATTGCAATGTGATGAAGTTTAACATTTAATATGCTAAATGAGACCTGTTAACTGAGCTGTAGCTCTGGAGTTTTTTGGAATTTCTCTGAGCATTGCACAGATTGACCTTGGGGTAAATTTGACACCCTCTCCTGGGAAGATTGTGGTATTGTGCTAACACACATCTCAATGCTCCAGAACAGCAAACTGCCAAAACTTTTGCTTTTATAGAGATGGCCAAACTGGTTCATAATCAGTTAATCAACTGCATCTGATTAATTTCTATGAAAGCAGTAAGTGTACACGTAGGTTTATCAGTATTTCATAGAGTCTATGAAAGCTTTCTTTTTCACGTGGCTGCAACTGTTGACACTGCATGCAGTACTACATGTATTTAAGACACTGAAAAGTTTTCCCTTTACTCTGCAGAACAGAAGAGAGCACAACATCAAATTTCTCCCTGACAGAGTTGTGATTTTATGATCTGCTGTGTTGTTTTCTGATTACACCCTGTCTGTGTCATGGATGCTTTCCAAAAACTTTATATACCACTGAGCTACTTACTGTCTGGGGAGAGAGAAACACATGGTCCTTCAATAAAAGATAATAGAAATGACAATAAGATTTACCATCTTCATTCATCTTGTTCATTACCATCTTCAGGATACTGGAAAAAAGCCAACCTGAAAGTCCTCAAAGCCCACCAGGTCTGCTGGTATACTGGTTATGTAAGGCAGCTGGTAATTCATTACATTTAATAGGATGCTACACTGCAGTTGTGCTTCAGGGCTACTACTTATTCGGTCTCTGATTCAAGTTATAAAATCTACTCATAAGTTTCTCTGTGGAAGAAAAAGCAAAATCTCTGAAGAACAGACTGGAAAAGGTCTTCTATAACAAATACATCTGATGGACAATAAATCCAATATATTGCATGCTTACACAATAAAATAAAAATACATACTTCCATATATATACTTTTATTTTCTGTGTGTGGTGCCAGAGAATAGTGTCACCACTGTAAGCCCTTTTTCTCTCCTACAGCAGCAGAAGACAGGTGAAAATTGGTCTCTAAGGGCAAAAGTAGCATTATATATAATGTAACTTTAGAAAGGTTTGGAGTTACAGTGAAGTAACTTTCTGAATGCATGACCCCTTTGAGGTGTTATTAGCCACATTAATGTCGAGCAAGTGCCTTCTTGTGAAGCTTTGAAGGATCTCTGAGCATGCTACCTCCTTGCAGGAATCATAACAAATTAATGATTACACCACCTAGATCTGAGAGTAGGGCTCTTTACTGGAGCAAGAAGAACTCATGGGGCAATGAGATCAGTGATAAAGTATGAACACCTCATGATCCTACCTTCATTTTCAAGCTTCACTCTCTCGATAAGGTTTGTTGACTTCCCGTCATTGTTATGTGTGATGTAATCAGTGTAGCGCCACCAAAACTGAATGGCCATTAAATGTTTATACACATTTTACTTTTTCCCTTGCAGGAACAAATATAGAGGGGAAAAATGACTGACTGGCTGAAAATTGCTGTCCCAGTGAGCAAAGATCCATCCAAATACAGCAAATGACATATAGAAAAGACTGAATTTCACACTCCGCCTTCTATAGAGGCGAATTAGGCTCCATCACAGCTGAATAAGTATGATGGGAAAGGACAGTGAGAGGCTTTCTAGTAATCGTGCATGTCAGGAGAGATTTCTCTCAGGCAGAAAATGTGGAGTTAAGAAGAAGAGTGAAGTGCGGATAAACGAGGTAGGCAGGGCTTGATGGATTCCAGAGGAGGATGACTGACCACTAATTGAGGAAGAGGCGCCCCTGTTGTGTCTCACTGCATGTCGCTGAGACAATAGAGGGCAAATTAGGTTTCTCTGAAGACATACAGGAGATATAAGGCGTGATGGAGGATAATGGAGGCAAATGAAATGAGGTGATTTAGACTGAAAGATGCAGAGAACGCAGCTCCTTAGGGAAGCTTGCGACCACTGGAGTGTAAAAAAGTTATAAGAACTTAGGTATTACGAGCACCGACAAGTCAAACTCTGTGTCCCTAACTTCTTATCATCGACAGTAGAGATGTCAAATCCAACAGTGCAGGTAAAGTTTGACATGGAGGCCGGTTTCACCAAGTTCACGCATTGTGAACATCGGCGGGTGAGCCATGAATATGTCACTGAATGTGTGTATACGTGTTTGTGTGTGTGCTTGCATGTGTATGCAGTACAGGTTTATTGCTGCTGCCTCCAATAGGAAAAAAATGCCTCAGTGGGCTTCTATCACAGTTTGAATGTTTTTGTAATAGTTTTGGTTCTTGCTTTACACCAGCTTACTTCCTCCATGTTTTTTTGTCTGTTTTCTTTACTCCTGCCACCTGTGCTTCCCTGCCTGTGTCTCCCTCTGTTGTCTTAGCATCTGTATGTTCCATTACTTCTTGTAAGGCTTGTTGTATTTTTATTTCATGCTTTTGCTCTTTTCCAGCCTTCATAATTGTCCGATTGAGTTCACCTGTTCCTGGTTACGCTTCTCTCCTTGGTCAGTATTCAGATTGCGTATCTTCCATTAAACTAAAACCTAAAACTAATGAAGACAAAGACATTCCCTAGAAGAAAATAAAGAGGAGTTATCCTTCCAGGTGTGAAAAAAGAAATCGAGAAAAATGAGGAAGAGGAGAAAAAACAAGACATTGTTGAGCAGAGCTGATAATAATGATTAAATAGATAGTACCTTCAGTTGCTCCCTTGTATTCTCCACCAAAGGGTCACCACAGCAAATTAATCCACATTTCTAATTTGCAGATGTTTTATACTGGATACCCTTCCTGACACAACGCTGCATGGTGAGAGGGGCTTGTCTCCCCACCTGGAGTCAAACCAGGGACCTTTTGCTTGTAAGTTGCGCAAACCACTATGCTACAGGGGACACTGAAAATAATATTTAAATAAAATACTAAAAAACTAAATGTGGCTAGTCTAGCAATATCTGTGTGGGAGAGATACTTGTAACTCCAGCTTGTATCACATTATTTCTTTTGCTTCCTTTGATGTTTAAAATGAATTAACTTAGCTAGCAGAGGCATACAAGAAGGACGTATAACAGGATGGTACTCTGATAGAAGGGATGCCTAAAAACACTACAAGAATTAACCCAACAGAGACAAGAGGAGACTATATATACACACACAGGCTGGTAACTAATGTGAGACAGGAAGGAGAAGGACAGGAAGTAAAACTAAGAGACAAGCACAAGACATAGAGGACTCACAAAATAAAACAGGAAATACTCAAGAACAAAATGATACCAGGAGACATTAGGAGGGTAGAAAAACAACCAAAAGGATGCATACACCTCCTCTGTCCTCCCACTGCTCGGTAGGTCAGACCACAACCTGGTTCACCTCAGCCCTCATTATATCTCTCTATTTAAGAGACAGCCTGCGACCATGAGGACAGTAAGGAGACAGAGGAGGCTCTGAAGACACTGCAGAGCTGTTTTGAAGGGACTAACTGGCAGGTATTATGTGAGCTACAGAGTGAGGACATTGATGGGCTCACAGAATTAATCAGACTACATTAACTTTTGCACTGATGCCATTATCCCTTCAAAAACTGTGAAAGGTTGCCAAACAACAAACCATGGGTGACGAAGGACATCAAAACACTTCTCAACAGGAAGAAGAGGGCCTTCAGAAAGGGAGATAAGAAGGAGATGAGGAAAATTCAAAAGGAACTGAAAAATTTGATCAGGGAGGCCAGGGACAAGTACAGGAGGAAGTTGGAGTGTAAACTCCAAAAGAATAGTATGAGGAAAGTCTGGAGTGGCATGAAAACCATCACCGGGCTGAATCCAAACAGTGACAGGGAAAATGGTAGTGTGGACTGGGCCAACGGTTTAAACTGCTTCTTCAACAGACTTGACCCTGTTGCAGCTGCTGGTCTCCAACCTCACGCCACCCCTTCCCTCCTTCAACTTCCTCCTCCTCCTTTTGTTCTCTCTGCTTCCTCTCTCAACCCCCACAACCCCCAGACTCATGGCACTCTTCTCGCTCACCAGACCAACTCCCATCCCCCACCTGTCACCTCCTCTGTCAATCAAGTTTAGAGTCTGCTAGGAAGATAAACCCTAGGAAGCGTACAAGCCCTGATAGTGTGAGCCCCAAAGTCCTCAAGCTTGTGCCTCTCAGCTTTATAGGATACTGCACCACAATTTCCAGCTCACCCAGCAGCAAAGTAGGGTTCCTGGAAGAGGCCATGCCTTGTGCCTGTGCCAAAGATGTCAAGTCCCAGTAACCCTAAGGTTTACAGTGGCACTAACCTCACACATAATAAAAACTGCAGAGAGACTCGTCCTTGACCAGCTCTGACCATGGTCAGTCCCCGAATGGACCCCCTCCAGTTTGCCTACCAGCCCCAAACTGGAGTGGAGGACGCCATTATCTGCCTGATCAGCCATGTCTATACTCACCTGGATAAACCACTGAGCACTGTGAGGGTCATGTTCTTTGGCTTCTCCAGTGCATTCAACACCATCAGTCCTGCTCTGCTAAATGAGAAACTGACAATAATGGGGGTGCCTCCCTAGTGGCCTGAATCGCTGACTACCTGACTGGCAAACCACAGTATGTGCGTCTACAGCACTGTGTGTCAGGCAGTGTGGTCAGTAACACTGGAGCAAACTGTTCTCTCTCCCTTTATCTTCATGCTCTACACCACAGACTTTAGCTACTTGCACAGAAATTTGCCACCTTCAGAAGTTTTCTGATGACTCTGGAGTAGTGAGGTGTGTCAGAAAGGGTGATGAGGAAGAGTAGAAGACTCTAGTGAGCAACTTTGTCACATGGTGTGAACAGAACCATCTGCAGCTTGATGTGCCATCAAACACACCAAAGCCATCTACATGAAGGGCCAGAGTCATCTCTATTTTCTGAGACATCTCAGATTCTTCAACATCTGCTGGACAATGCTCAGGATGTTTTATGAGTCTGTAGTAGCCAGTGCCATCCTCTATGCTGTAGTGTTCTGGGGCAGCAGACTGAGACACCAACAGACTCAATAAACTGATCTGCAAGGCCAGTAATGTTGTGGGTTTTGAGCTGGACTCTCTGACTGTGGTGTCAGAAAGGAGGATGCTGTCCATGATAAGGACTATTCTGAACAATTCCCCACACCCCTCTCCATGACGTGCCGGACAGGCAGAGGAGCACATTCAGCAACAGACTCATTCAACCTCGATGTACAACAGAACGCCACAGGAAATCATTCCTACTTGTGGCCATCAAATGTTACAACTCCTTCCCGTGACACTATTCTCATTGATAGATACTAATAAGCTAATGACAGATTGACAGATAGTAAATAAGTAAATACTGTATATATGTAAATATATATATATATATATATATATATATATATA
>VUQH01089503.1:26384-40888 GCA_015106775.1 Etroplus canarensis | reverse complement strand
ATGTTTAGGGGACCTTTTCTAGCCCCTTCCTCATACCATGGAGGTGAGCAGTGCATTCCTGAAGAGGGCTGCTCAGTCACTCAGGGGGCTGCCGGGTTCCACCGCTGCTCCGGTCGGTGAAAGATGACCCTGTGCCCTGAGCCGCCGGTGTGCAGGCTCAGGGCTGCAGCTTCCAGTGTATCCACACCTGCTACGTGGTCGCTCCGCCATCGCCACAGGTCTTTAGATGAACTTATCAACTACTGCTGAGTCAACATGACTTGCACGTGACTTAGTTTAAAGTGAGGAGAGCTTGCACAGCACTATCCGCACTCTCTTTTCCTGTTACATCTGGATCCAGAGGCAAGACATAGTCGAGACGACTGGAGATGGTTTAGACTGCAGGAGTTGCCAGGACCTTGCCAGAATTTAAACAAGGAACCGCCTACGGGGCTACACTCCGATATTTCTGTCAGGGTTGTTTCCCTTAGCCTTTGCTGTCACCTAGCACTGAGTAGTCCATTACTAATGTGAGACTATAAAATTAGTCATGCAAAGACTTTTAAAAAAATTAATGTCATTGTTTGATTTATTGCTCCTGTTCCCCCTGCACTTTGTCCCTGTCAGACTACAGATGAGCAAGTACTGTCTATTTAATATTTTAATCTGAAATTCAGCAGGAGTCTACCCCATTAAGGAAAGTAAAGTCTGCTAAAAAATAAATGAGTGGACAGTGCAAACTAAAATAAAGTACTACTGCATTTTTCCTCTTTTTGTTCTCCATGTCAGAGTTAGTCAGTTCAGAGTCGAATATACAAGCTTTCTATAACAGGCTGCTAGTTAGTGTATTGATGGATCAGTACCCCCCAACAGAGTTCCCTCCCCCTCTGTGTGACTGTTCTGTGCTATGCTGTTGTATTAATTTCGTTGTGTGCATTTGTTAGCCTTTCAGGGTGCGTGGGTGCGTCTTAACACTGGTGGAGAGGATGGATGAAGAATTTACCAAGATCATGCAGAACACTGATCCCCACTCCCAAGGTGAGTGGTGCTGCAAACAGACTCATTTACTGACAGCTATAAACTAATGTGAAGATGAACATGTAGAAGTCTAAATGTTGACCCAAGCCTACAATTGTGTGGCTGTAGTATGCTGCATGTATGAATCTGGAAGATTTTGGTCTTATTTTGCTTAGTCTTTCCTGTATGTTCTTCCTTTAGAATATGTTGACAATCTCAAAGATGAGGGCAGGGTTTGTGGTATCGTCGATCGGCTGCTCACCTACCTGGAGAACAAAGGCAGCACAGAAGAAATTTGCCGTGTCTACCTTCGCAGAATCATGCACACCTACTACAAGTTTGACTACAAAGCTCACAGGCGCAGCCTGGGCCTCCAGGGAGAGTCCAAGGTGAGGAAAGCAAAGGAAAAGTACAGCCTGCAGAGAGAGAAACTTTCTTTTCTTTCCAAACATATCTACAATCTGGAACAAGAAAACAGATAAATGTTTTCATCCCAAAAAAAGAAAACTAAACAGCCATGTCTGCGAGTTTATTAGAAAGTATGATGTGTTGGAACAGTATTTCTGTCTGATATGTAGTCCGAGCAGGATCAGGAGGAGAGCGAGGGAGAGGACAGCGCTGTGATCATGGACCGGCTCTGCAAGTTCATCTACGCCAAGGATCGCACTGACCGTATCCGTACCTGCGCTATCCTCTGCCACATCTATCACCATGCTCTGCACTCACGCTGGTACCAGGCACGTGATCTGATGCTGATGAGCCACCTGCAGGATAACATCCAACACGCTGACCCACCTGTACAGGTAGATAGTACTTTATTAAGACAGACACAGAACACTTTTTTGTTGAAGTAATGATGATTAACCCATTTATTACAATATTCATCACCTCTTTTTTACTGTTTTTTCCTTTCTCAGATCCTGTACAACAGAACTATGGTCCAACTTGGCATTTGCGCGTTTAGGCAGGGCATGATTAAAGATGCCCACAATGCACTGTTGGACATTCAGTCCTCTGGCCGTGCCAAGGAGCTGCTGGGTCAAGGTTTGCTCATGAGGAACATGCAGGAGAGGAATGCAGAGCAGGAGAAGATTGAAAAGAGACGACAAGTAAGTCCTACTGAGTAATTAACCTCAATTCAAGCCTTCCTCTTATTGATGACCTATTCAGTGAATGAGTGTATTTTGGGCCTCTCACTCGGCCCACACTAAAATTTTTCATTGGCAACGGGATGGTTTTTCAAAAGATTTGGAACAGACTAGAGGACAGTTCTAATTACTTTTGACTACTCTGTGATTTTTGTCTTGACATTAATGAAAAGTGGTTGATGGGTGTTCATAAAAATGTACATATATCTTAGCTTGAAATACAGGCACACGGTGCTGTTAGCATGGTTATAAATGCTTAGTCTTGTTCAGCTTTGCAGTGGTCGTTTTTTTTTAAGGCAGCTGGCAGATTTAACGCCATTTAATGTACATGGACCTCTATCAGATAGAAAAGAACAGGGCTGTAATGCACATGTATCATGACATTTCACCTCTCTAATAGGTGCCATTCCATATGCACATCAACTTGGAGCTGCTGGAGTGTGTCTACCTGGTGTCAGCCATGCTGTTGGAAATCCCCTACATGGCCGCCCATGAGTTTGATGCGCGTCGCAGGATGATCAGCAAGCAGTTCCACCACCAGCTCAGGGTGGGAGAAAGACAGCCACTGCTAGGTACAAAGCATGTCACACAAGAATTCTTTACACCATGATGTTTATTCCACATAGTAACCAGAGAGGATAACTGCAGCTTTCTGTTTGCCCTCCAGGACCACCAGAGAGCATGAGGGAGCACGTGGTGGCAGCCAGCAAAGCCATGAAGATGGGAGACTGGCGTACCTGCCACTCCTTCATAATCAATGAGAAGATGAACAGTAAGGTGTGGGACCTGTTCCCAGAGACGCAGAGAGTACGGGAGATGCTTGTCAGGTTAGCAGATGGTATTCCTTTTCATCACTCAGTGTGTTTACCAATGTGGTAATTCCAGTTACTTACTTGTTGTCCAATTTCCCCCCAGGGATTAATGAAGTATTCTGATTCTGATTTCATAGGAAAATCCAAGAGGAGTCACTGAGGACTTATCTGTTCACATACAGCAGTGTATATGACTCTATCAGGTAAGCACAAGATGCAGTCTTAGCAAAGCCACTAGTTTGTGTAGAACAGTGTGACTTTGCTTCAGGATGCGTCTGTCTGCACCAGAACTGGCTGTAATCTCAGGAACTGTTTTGCAAAAGCTGAACCTTAGTTTTTTCCTGGATTAAAATGTGTTGCTGCAATGTTTTTGTCTGTCCATCAGCATGGAGACGCTGTCTGAGATGTTTGAGTTGGAGATACCCACAGTCCACAGCATAATCAGCAAGATGATCATCAATGAGGAGCTGATGGTAAATAGCCAGTAAAGATGAAGCCAAATTCATGTTATTTTGGTGAATTTTTTTCCCTTTATTTTGGTTATTTTTTTTAAGTTCCTTTAAATGTTGTTTTTTTCTTCCCTCTTCTCAACAGGCTTCACTCGACCAGCCCACACAGACGGTGGTGATGCACCGCACAGAGCCCACCTCTCTGCAGAACATGGCTCTGCAGCTGGCGGAAAAACTGGGAAGCTTGGTGGAGAACAATGAGCGCGTCTTTGACCTCAAACAGGGTGTCTATGGAGGCTACTTCAACAGAGGTGAGTTTAGACAATAGGATTAACTGTAGGCCAACCTGTTTCAAATCACCCCTGTATTTTGTGGCTATTAATTCTGTATCTTGTAAAGTTTCAGGAACATTAATCTCATTTGAAATAACTGGCTGTTGTTTGCATTACAGATCAGAAAGGTGGCTACCAACAGAAGCAGTCCTACCAGAGAGGTATGTTAACCTGCGCTGTGCGCATTTGCTGTTTAATCTGTTGCGTAAAAATGTGAAGTTGGATAAGAGTCACGTTAATGTTTTTAAATACATGCATTTTAAGTTGCCTGTAAATGTTTAAACATTTAGCCTTTTATATCTAATTTAATGAATCTGTGGATGTTGACAAAATAATGTTTTCGTCTTTGTATGGTCACAGATCAGAAAGGTTCTTACCAGCAGAATAAGTCGGGCTACCAGCGTGGCGGCTACAGGAATCAAAATCAAAGCAACTACTGAGCTTGAAGTTGGAGGATTTCAGTATTTCCACCTGAATTGGTCTTCATTCCATAACAGCATCAGCAACCTACATTTGTGCGCTCAGCATTTGGCTGTTCTTTCTTTATTAAAACTGTTTTCAGCCAACCTCGAAGCAGCTGAAAGTCACCGTGTCTTGGCAACTGCATAGTGTGATATTCTAATTCTGCAAGTTATTTGGATAAACATGGCGTATTATTTTTAACAGAAAATAGGAGGCACTGCAGTGTGGCTGGGTTGTGGCTGTACAGTCAGACGGACATGTTGAGTATTATTGACTTATAATTATCAAATAAACAGTAAACATGGTATTTTTGTTTGTTTTTTTGCCAGATTTGTTTTTATATTAATTTAGCAAAATGACAATTAAACCGAAGTATGAAACAGACAGCTAATCAGTGGGTTGAGGGTAAACTAAAGAGGTTACATGCAACAAGTCACTTTCTAAAACTCTTTCATAACTTTACTCTTAGAGATGGAGAAATACAAAAAGGAGAGGAAAACAAAATATTTTCAAATCTACTACAGCAGCAAGTGACATTTAATTAACTGGAAATTTAAAGCTGAAATGAAACATCCTAATTCTTTGTGGATTTCATTAACTGTACAGGATGAAATTACACATCAAGAAATGTCTGACAATAGATTAAATATTGTTTTCTTTGAAGCTCAGTGTTACACAGTACAGTGAGCGTAGGCTAAAATGAGTAGTTGGCAGTATTGTAGGTCAGTTACAGGGATGAATTATACTGTAATGGTGCAGGGCAGATGATGACATCACTCAAGGGGGGAGGGTTATATAAAAGCAAAGATGGTAGAAATTTAACTTTATGGTTAAAAAATTTTAAAATTTGTATATTGAGTCCGTGAGCAAACGTTTTAGGCATTTTTTTGTATCAGAGTTTACTGAATAGCCTCTAGATTCTATGCATTTTTTATGTCTTGTTGACCGTCAAAGATAATGAAGATTTTGGTTATAAAATAACTGAAGCTTAAATAAGTATGCACAAACATTTCAAGATACCTGCTAAGTGATAGCATTTGCATCTAGAAGGACTTTGGTAGCAGCGATCAGTCTGCTAATGGTGCACTCTAGCTTTACTTGCAAATTCCACTTTTATACCAGTTTTATACTAGCCAGGGTTCACAAAGCACACCTGATGTCTCATGTAACATCTGACTGCAGAAATGCTTGGCTCCACAAAAAGCAGAAAATCTCAGGACCACAGCTGGTCCAAAAAGATGACAATTTGTTGTCTAGAAATTACGTGACTTGTTTCAAGGTGAGTTATGTCCCCATGCTGCACTGGAACCAAATTATTCTCACCTCTGGCCACAAGGGAAGTAGGTAAGGTAAGTGTGATGAGATCTGGGCAAAACCAGCAGTCACTCTGTCACTACCATGGACATATTTTGTTACTAATTAGTTGCTGCTTTAGACCAGCTTGATTGATGACTAGTATTGTTAAAGACCATAGAAAACTGCTTATTGAACTTCCCCTTCAGAAGAGAAGTCCCCTAAAAATCTTTGAACACTTCCAAAATCACCTTTTGTTTGTGGCAGATGTTTGAATCTATTCCAGCAGTCTCCTGGATGCTGGGAACAATTTAGTGCATCAAGTGTTCCTTTAACTGGGTGGAGTTTCACTAGACTATTAAACAAAGACCAAAATGAGTATTTTATACATTAATGAAATTTATTCATATAAAACTATTTTTAGTTTACAGCAACAATAGCACATGTACTTCTCTAATAAATCCCATTAACAGCATGTTCATCCAGCCCATGTTATCAGATCTATTCAGTTTACCCACACAGTTTATAATCAGTACATTAACAAAATGTTTTTGGTTCAGTTTATTTTAACTTGAGTTCCTAATCAGCAGCTTAAAAAAGTAGTTTTCATGTGCTTTTGGGATATTACAATCTCATGATACATGAAGGTGTATCTTGAGACTTGACATTCTTCTCTTCAACAGTATAACTTCAGCTTTTTTTCACCATTTGCTCAAAATGAAATTGTTCAGTGGTTCAGCAGTGCTGGAGACCTATTAGGTGCCTCCCCTCACACTCAGTCGGAGTCTTCGGCTGAGCTCTTTCCTTAGTAGGTCCCTCTCTTTCCGGATTCCCTGCAACACTGTGCGATTCTCCTGAGCCCGGCGCACCAAGTAAGGGAGCGTGTCCTCCACCGAGCCATAGGGCACTGACTTGTACACAGCATAACCCTCTTTAGCTGAAAGGAAGAGGAGTAAGACAAATGCAGTCTTTTCTTTCAGTGCAGATCTGCCTCTTGATTCTGGAATAGAAGGTGGATTAAAGTTCAATTCCAGGTGGGGGCACAAGCCCCTCTCACCATGGAGGGTTGCATCAGGAAGGGCATCTGACATAAAACCTCTGCCAAATTACCAATGTGGATTAATCTGCTGTGGTGACCCCTTAGGAAGAATACAAGGGAGCAGCCAAAGGAACATTCACAGTGTTGAGTCATCAGTTTCAGTGGACAGAGGTTGGATGGCCAGAGCTACATATGCTACAACTTGGAGTTTGGATGTTTAATTACTACAATATTCATATGTAATATTGAGCTGTCATTTAATAAGAATCTAATGGAAAATCATCTTACCCAGTGTAAGGGAGACATGATCACACATGCCAAGCAGCTGGCCGAAACACACTGAGCCTCCATCTTTGTCTATCCCCAGCTCTTTCATCCTGAAGATGACACACAATAATTCAAAACTAAATGGTGGTGTTTTCTAGTCTGAGGCTCAAGACTTATTAAATGCTATAAAATGTATTTGAAGGGTCATGAAACAGTTTACATTTTAAAATTTAGCCTTTCTTTCCTATACAAACATGCTAACACTCTTGAGGGAATAAAATATAAAAAAAAACCACTGTGAGTCTATTTTCCACAATTTGGTGCAAAAGAAAGTGAAAACAGATGACCTGGAGAAGTAACAAGAAAACCCCCCAAAACAGCATGGATTTTGCATGTGGGGGCCACAGACTAGTGCTCTCTCCTTATCCCACCTGACTGATTTTTTATTCATAGTGTACTACAGGTAGCATGAGATGGTACCAGCAGCCCATTTAGTTTTCACAGGCAGTCCACATCATGTGCATGTTTCTGCCTTAAATCTGCATTCTTTTTAATGACCAGCAGTGGGCGTCTCCTCTGGTTGCAAAAGAACTTCCAGTTATATAGAAGTCTATGGGAAAATGGCTCTCAGCTGTCTTGTTCTGCAGACACTTTCCTGATGACTTTATGAGCTCAATTGCTAGTTTGCATCATATTTAACAAAACATGAAGGTAATTTTGTAAAGAATAGACAAATAGGGGGGTTATCCAGGGTATTCTGAACATGCAGTCTGCTCAGTTTGAGTCAGATCTACCCCTCACTCAGTATTTGGCAACAACACTCAGCTCAAGCCTTCATATAAGGACTTCACTAAACAGTGGGTGATACCATGATGGTTACATCTATTTTTGTACTGTCTGTGGTTGTGGCACCTCATGGCCTGGTGTTTAAGAGGGAGTAGTCCTCCAGAGAGGGAACTTTCTTCAGTACAGAACACTAGTCCTTTCGACCAACAGGGTGTGCAGGTCACTTTGGTGTGTCTTTATGGGCAAGTTTGAATTCAGATTCATTCACTCAGTCACAAACTTCAATTTTAGATAAGCAGTTCTCATATTAAGTTGCACACACTGCCTAGGTTACAATGGTGCAGTGACAACAACGCCAAATACTACTTATGTTTTACTTCATGTGTTCTCACCGTTTGGCAGCTTGTCTCACTGACTCCTCATTGTGAGTAGCAACTATAATCCTGTATCTCTTAGGTTCCTGGGATATGACTTGCAGCATCATATCGAGGCAGCCATTGTAACTGTACAAGCAAACATATGAAATGTGTCAAGACTGAAGTTATCAGCTATGTGCAAAAGTCTTTAATATCATCACAAAACAAATGCAGTTGCTTTTTTTTTCCAAATATTCAACAAAAAATAAATAAATAAACAGCATAAATCTTGCGGGTAAAGACCATTGCATCTTAACATACCTGTCGTTGGTGTCCTCCCATCCCTGGTGGATGGGGTCCAGACGACCCTCTTTGTCCGCTAGCTGTCTTTCTTTGACCATGTAGGCTCCTCTTACCAGTTTGACACCTAAACAGAAACCCTCATTCTTGGACAGACGCAGTGCCTCTAACAGTAGAGACCTGGAATCCTGACAAACACAAAAAAAACAAGAGAAGTGTCTGATAATGTTTCACATAAAAAGTTTATATTCAGTGCATAAAACAAATTGTCTGATGTATTTAAAAAAAATTAATAAATGAAAGAGAAATAGAAAGTATTGCCTTCAGATAACATTGATATGTGTTCCAAATCCAGGCACCATCTTTGTTAAACTTCTTCATCATTGCCATGGTGACAAGAGAAAGTGCAGGGTTCATGTAGGTGTACTCTGCATCAACCAGGACTCTGACTTTGTTTACACTTGCCTAAAAAAGGATCAGTCTTTCTTATAAATGTAAGATACTCTTATTAAAAGTGCTTTATATATCATAAATATACTTTTACAATTGTGGTTGCTCATATCAGACATGATAAAGTGTTAAATAAGGAGGTCAATATAAAAAACAATTGCCAGTGAACCAAAAGCTTAGGCTTCAGACTGTTTTAAATGCTTTATTTCCAACTATTTTTTTCTGCGCTTGTGTCTAACTGAAATCATTTAGGCATGATTTCCTTATATGGTCATCTCAGGGACAGTGATAACTACTGCTGAGTTCCATTTGAAGTGGGATATCAGAAGTCCAGAGGCAACATTTTACCAGTGGTGGGGCTTGGCTAACTTATGAGTGATTAACTGTTGGAGTCAATCCAGATCAGGAGCCAGGATTTTTTTTTTCTTTTTTTGGAAAGATTCTTCAACATTATGAGAGAGGACTGTTCAGCCCCATCTGTTTTAATATTTCAGCTGAGTCCCAGAATAAAAGTGTGATGCTGGAAATGAGCATAACAGGTCCACTTTAATCCCAGTATTTCAGTTTTTAACATGCACCCATGCAATGCAATTTGCCATTACTCTTAACATCTGTACCTCTGCTATCTTGTTGAGTCTCTGCAGGCCACATCGGAAGTGAGCAACCTCCTTTTTATCTAAACCAGAGAAGCTGATTGGCTGAAAGAGGCAGTTTTTTATCAGGATCATAAAGATCTACATAAGTAAGAACTGAAGGAAGACATCTGGCAAACTGAGTTATTTGTTGAATTGTGGACCTACCTCTCCATCCATTGCTCTTACAAGGAGATTCAGATCATATGTATGTTGTGCGATGAGGGTTGTGAGTTTCACCTTTGATACAAACATATTTGCATCAGTGAGAGGAAATACACAGTGATCAAACTGAATTAAAAGCGAGATTAGGCAGGTAGGTCAGGGGAGGTGAGTTTGAGCATTCAACCTGGAACAGCTGTGGGCACATCAAGCACTGAAAGGTGTATCCTTATCTTTTTTCCCACTCAGATGTTGACACACTGGTTCTTATATGGAAGGATTTCACAATCAGAATACTCAGAAATGCCTTCACCCTCCCACCCACTTGTAAAAAAATTAAATGTTGAAGGTTCCCCTGTAACATTAGTTCTTGGAGAATTACATCATAATTGCAATTAAAATGTTAACAGGAGTTTAACTGAAGAAAGAGCTGGGAGAATGAAAAAACACAATAAATGGGCACTCTGATGTGGAAGCCTTACACACAGCTCTGGGCTGAGCAGTGCCGTTATCTTCAGCTGCATCATTGGATCTTTGCTCCAAGCATTGATGTGGGACATTCGCACGCATTCAAGCATGGCGTCCATGTTGTCATTGTATCTTTTCTCTCTGCGAGTGATAAACAGTAACATGAAAATTGAACGGACTTCACACCCAACTGTAACAGCAGTGCAGTGGAGCTTAAATGCAGTACAATAAAGCTGAAAGCAAGTGTGAGGTCCCTTAACTTTTGTCCTTACATTCTTGAGATACAGAGGTAGGCTCTAACATACGCTCACTGGCCACTTTATTAGGTATATCTGTTCAACTGGTTGTTAATGCAAGTTGCTAATCAGCAAATCACATGGTACTAACTCAGTGCATTTAGGGATGTAGACATGGTCAAGACAACCTGCTGAACTTCAAACTGAGCATCAGAATGAGAAGGAAAGGTGATTTAAATGACCTTGAGCGTGGCATGGTTGTTGGTGCCAGACAAGGCTGGTCTGAGTATTTCAGAAACTGCCTATCTACTGGGATTTACTTGCAGAGAGAGACAGTTTACAGAAAACAGCCCAAAAAAGAGGAAATATCCAGTGAGTACTATAGACAAAAATGTGTTGTTGATACCAGAGATCAGAGGAAAATGTCAAGACTGCTTTGAGCTAATAGGAAGGCAACAGTAACTCAAATAACCACTTGTTACCAAGATCTACAGAAGAGCATCTCTAAATGCAAAACATTCTGCTGCAGTATTCAGATGGTAGGGTCAGAATTTGGTGTATACAGCATGGAAACATGAATCCATCCTGCCTTGAAACAACAGTTCAAGATGGTGGTGGTAGAATAATGGCATGGGTCACTTAGTACCATTTGAGCATAGTTTAAAAGCCATGGCTTCCATGAGTATTGTTGCAGACCATATCCATCCTTTTATAACCATGGTGTATCCATTTTCTGATGGCTGCTTCCAGTAGGATAGTGCACTATGTCACAAAGCTCAAACCATCTCAAACTGGCTTCTTGAACATGACAGTGAGCTCACTGTCCTCAAATGACCTCCACAGTCACCAGATCTCAATCCAATAGAACACCTTTTGGGATGTGGTGAAATGGGAGATTCACATGGATGTGCAGCCAACAAATCTGCAGCAACTATCTCGTGCTATCATGTCAATATGGATCAAAATGTCTGAGGAATGTCTCTACCACCTTGTTGAATCTATGCTACAAAGAATTAAGGCAGTTATGAAGGTGAAAGGGGATCAAATCTGTTAATAGCAAAGTGTACCTAACAAAATGGCCAGTGAGTTCAGATAATCTGCAGACCACAATTTATAAAAATAATAAAAACCCACTGACATTTCAAATTTCATACATGTCAATTCAAGCCTTTTTAGAAGAGAAACTTCCTATTTTCACCCAAAATTTTAAATGATATTATTGCTTTAAAAAAATCACCAAACCATGACCAGACAAACAAAACCATGCAGGAATAAGCCAGTTCTCAAACTATCAGATGCTCAATGTATATTAGATTCCTTTTAATAACATTTATCAGGAATATTTTTCTCCCAGTTCTTTGCATTAACACATGCATGGCATACCTTTGGTAGAAAATGTAACCTATGCTGCACTGGACAGAACATCATAGATCCAGTAGAGCTAACAATAAAATACATTGTACAGTTTAGTTCCTCCAGTGGAGAGCAGCACCATGGAAAGGCAGGTCTAAGGATTTGGTTTCTTCTCTAGAGAGAATCTTGTAGAACTGCTGGCACAACTGTTGCACAGACAGGTGTATATCTTACTCTGTCTTTATTCCCAAATTAAATAAAAGCTATGTGGTAGGAACAAAAAAGAAAGAATTAAAGTGAAAATCTACCCAGCAGGTGCATGAAATATAAGTAAAAGTATGAGTGATAACTAAAAGTGTCATTGTAAAAGAAAGCTTTGTGTGGCTTGTCAGACTGAGTCATACCCAGTGCTTTCTCCAAGGTCCTCCTCAATAGGTACAGCCAGCATGGGTCTCAGTCCCAGCAAGCTCATCTTCTGCATGGACTGAGAGATCTCACTTTCATTCTCTCCAGCCACAAACTGGGCATATACAGTGGGCCGCAGCAGCATGGAAAACCCTTTTTTCCCTAGGAGTGTGCGTGCTATTAACATCAGCTGAAAACAGCAGAGGAGAGGAGAGTTAAGAATGTCAAATTATATACTGTGTCATGTTCAGATAGATCTGCATAGATCTGATTAAAGGGATGTAAAAGACTGATCAAGAAATGGATAACGAGACATAAGAATATCCACGCCTCACTCACATTAATCATCTTATTTCTTCCATATAACAATCATTAGTAAAAAATCAGAGTCTCACTTTTCCACAGTTGTTAACCAGGACTGGGAAGGAGCAGAGGCGGAAGATACCCAGAGCACGAAGCAGTTCACCCAAACTCTTCACCTTGAAGGCACGGGGGTCCTCAAAGGCCAGAGTGTCTGAGAGAAGTTCAGGCTGCTTCACCACTACTGTCCTGGAGGCTGCAGAGCTCAGGAGCCTCAGCGGCAAGAGCTGAGGGAGTGAGGGACGTAAATAAGAGCACAACATAGTCCCAGGAGAAGTGTATGTGTGTGTGCTGGTATGTTACTGATTCTCTTTTTTTGTTTCTTCACAAAAGCAGCTGTGTGTTAAATAAAACACGGTGTCAGAGAGGATTGTCAGAGTCTGGGTGGTCGGCTCAGGAATAATTATTTTCTGCTGAAAGAAGAAAAAGACGTTTCTTTACAGTTAATCAACCTGATTGCAAGAATTATCAATAGCAATTGTGTTGACCGATTTCTTTTTCTACCCATTAAAGTAATAAAATTATAAGTGCAAGTTATCAGCAAACGCTTTACCTTCCATCCTAACACTGGCACTCAAAAGACCTAAATGAGAGCCAGTAAAATTTATCACATTTGGCTCACTCACTGGTTAATAAGTGACAACTTGGAAATTTGAGTAAACATCGGGTTGACCCTTAGAATCACAGTGGTTCCGTTAGTTTGAAAGTCTGAAATCAACTGAATGGACATGAAAATCTCACCTGCATGTAAATATCATGTATGAAACTGTTTGTCATGTTGAATTTAGTCCTTTCTTTGCTAGAAGCTTTTTTAAATGTAGAACACAATTCTTCAATGCATCCAAATGGTAGTCCCATGAAAGCAGATCAAATTCAAGGAGTTATGTTGGGATCCATTACGGACGTGCCATTTACAAACAATTTCAGAGTTATGTAGCTTTCGCTGTTTTTTTTTCTTTGTGGCCCAGAGAGAAAAGTGAACATATAACAAATGCAGAAACCACAGTTATATCCAAAGCAGGGCTGAGTTTAAAAAACAGTTCCCCAAAAGCAAAGAAAAGCCACCAGGAAATGATTAACTGCTGCCTGCTGCCATCACTGTCATGCATCTCTGACTTGTTAAACTGAAAATCCTGTTAATCTCCATTAAACCTTTGCTCTACCAGGCTTAGTACAAATGGCTCGTCACAAAATGATAAATTCTGTCTTTGTCCACACCATAAACCAGATCGCATACAGAGCTTCAATGGCTTCTCTTCTCCTAGATCTGGGGGTTCAAACTCTCATTCATACGGCCCAATCTGATCAAAAAGAAGACTGGACAAGTAAAATTACTACATAAAAAACTATTTTTTAAAACTCTCCAAATCATTTGCTTTATTTTATGTGCACCTTCGGCTGCTCCCTTGTAATCTCCCCAAGAGGTCTCCACAGCAGATTAATTCGCACTGGTAATTTGGCAGAGGTTTTATGTCGGATGCCCTTCCTGACACAACCCTTCATGGTGAGAGGGACTTGTGACCCCACCTGAAATATAAAAAAAAAAATCGGATTAGTTCACATTTGATAAGCCATTCATTTACAAAACAGATGATGCACATTCGCAAAACTCATCCATTGGGTCCACAGTGTATGCAGAGTTTGGTATCCCTGGCAGTAAGATGTTTCCTGTTTGTTGTTCCTGGTCATTTGTTTAAGAGCAGTTTTGAGGAATGCTTTATTATCTTTTTTGTGGTACATTGAAGTATTGTACAGTTCATATCATCAGTTCATTTATCAATCCTTTATTTGTACCTCCCAGGTTACTTTAAGCTCTGCAATAGCGTGGCACACCCTGGGCAGGTGGGAGTAATGATGCAGCTGAAAGTTGCTAATATGTCATATAATCTAATGGGCTCCATGGGAAAGCATTAAATATCAACAAACAGTCACATTACATTGATATAATACACATGAATTGCATATATAGTTAGATCCATAAGTTTTAGGACAAAGACACATTTTTTGTAAAATTGCCTCTTTAAACCACCGCAGCACGTTTTAAATCAAACCGTTAAAATGTGACTGAAGTGCCAGACTTTCAAACAGCTTGAATTAAAGCTGAAAGTCTCCAATTCAATCTCATTTTGAATGTATGATGTAAAATTCACTGTGCTGGTGTATAGAGGTAAAATTGAAAAAAAAAAAAAAAAAACAGG
>VUQH01089503.1:15433-26364 GCA_015106775.1 Etroplus canarensis | reverse complement strand
CAGGAAAAAGTGTCATTGTGCCAAAACTGATTGACTGAGGTGTATATAATGCAAAGGTTCAAATACACATGTCATTTTAACCAGAAGAGCACTGGACACTGGGGTTTCTGGTCACTGACAGCCATTGTTGAATACAATGCAAACTTTAAGGCTCTTTCTGTAGTCACTTTAACTAAAATCTTTGCTAATTGTACTGGCAACCTCTCTATGAACTTTATGCTGTAGTTTCAGAGAGTAAAATTATATCTTTCTTAACTAACTTGCTAAATATTTACTGTTCCCACACAGTCTATAGATACAATTTGCTAACTTGCTGGTGTAGCTTCTAACTTAGCACTCCACCATATTCTCTAAATGGTCACTTCTGACTCTAAAAAGCAAGATGAAGATGGCAAAGTCGAGACTTTAGAATGCAAATCCCCAAACCAGTAGGTGGTGGCACAGTGGCTTTGTCCATCCTTTATATACAGTCTTTGCTGCTTTAAACTTCACATAATAAGAGCACTATAACTATATCAGTTTTCAGTCTGCACTTTAAGTCAGTATATTCTGGCTAACTTCTCATAGTCTTCACTGGATGTTCGGGAAGTCCCTGGAGCTACACAAATAATCCATGGGCATGTTTAATATTTCAGCTGAAAAGGATTAATCACAAAAGCTTGAAAAAGAACCTTTTATTTTTCACATCAGAATTATTAGAAAAGAAAATCTTTAATGAGTATATACAACATCAGTTTCATCAGTCCGTCGACTGAATTACTGGGAAGACATGGACACGCACACAGTACATGACACTGCTACCTAAACTAATTCTATACATTACTAATCCCCCAAAAGCACTATCAAACCAAGTAATTCAGTCCATATGAGGCTACTATAATTTAAAATACTGTTCTTGTGCTCATTTCCAGGTAGGACCCCTGTGGGAGTGGGTGGCCATGCTGTTGTCTGTACAAGTGTCTGAAAGGGATAGAGAGGGAGGGGTGAGGGTCCTGACACAGCCGCAGAGGGTAGGATTGAAAGGTAGGGTATAGGGCTGGGGTAGAGGTGGAGGAGGAAAGTGATGGATCCAACTGAGGGAGAAGAGATGGGTGGTGCCGTACCATTTCTGGACGATAAGGTGGAGCAGGATTGAAAGGGGAGACAACCCCTATATCAACAGTAGGGAATGTGGAGTTGGAAGAAGAAATATTGGGTGCTGCTTGTTGCAATGGGGCAGCAGGGGTGACAGACTGCTGGAAAGAAGAAGCTACAGCTAAGCAAGAGGGGGATTGAAAAGAAGGATGAGGAAAGGTGGATGACTGATAAGTGAAAGAAGATGGAGGGAAGGCAGCAGCAGCAGCAGCAGCAAGGGAGGAAGCTTGAGCTTGATGGCTCAGATTTGGGACGTGCAGGGCAGGGTGGGCAGGGCTGGGAGACATACTGGGAAAAGGCAGATTTTGCATTTGTGCAGGAACAGGGGGAGGAGCAAAAGATGCAGAAGCACCATGCATGGGTAGGGAGCAGGACAGATTTGGAGCTGGTGGTTGGTTTTGACTGGGGAGAGGCTGAGCTGTTATCGAAGTAGGATTGGGATTTGTCGGCTCAGTATTTGGATACATAAATGCTGTAGAGCCTTGATCGTTGGGTGAATTATTTTCACTGGTGATAGGTTCACCCCGAACCTCCTGGCTGGGTTGGGTGAGCAGAGAATGAGCAGATATTTGGTCCTGTAGCCTAGACTGACATGTAGAAGATAGGGCATGAAAAGAGGCATCGTCAGAAGTGTGGGGGCTGTTAGTTTCTGGAACCGTGTGATAGTTGTTGGAGGAGGTGGGGGCAGATGATGAAAGGAGTGACTGTGGGGAGGAGGAGCTGGAAGGAGGTGGAGTAGGGAAGGTGAAGGTGGTCTGCTGCAGTGAAGGAGTGTTGGAGGTGGTAGAGAGTGTGGGGGAGGTTGAGAGAAGGGAGGGGTAGTTCATAGGAGGGATGGAGGGCTGGGGATCCGATGTCTCTGAAGAGTCTTGGGCAGGAAGTGAGGAGAAGGAGGAGGATGACTGAGGAAGAGTAGCCGAGGGGAAAGAGGAGGAGCTGGCTTGAGCGGCAGGGAAGCTGGAGGTGTAGGTTGGCTCAGCCATAGTGTCTGATCTGTGGAGGAGGAAGTAAATAATGGTTTGCCTTTAATAGTTACAAACAAATGTAGTATCTGCACGCTAAAAAATTATAATAAGTTGTTTGACAAAAATGATGACAAAATGCTACTGAACATTACTATTTTTATGATGCCTGAGCAAGTGTTTTTGTAAGTGTGCACAAAAGAGTAACTCCTTTATTTCCTACCTTTCAATCATAGCATTTGTCTTATCACTTCCTGGAGGGTTTTGTATGCTATTGGCCAATGTGATTCTGATATCAGACATCTGGGCTGCCATGAACTCCTGGCCAAGGTCCAACGACTGCTCTGGAACCAGCCTCTCCGGATAGGAGGTCTCCCCTGGTCTGAACCCACAGGAGGGGTCAGGCAGTGCAGGCAGAGAGGTCAGAGCAAGAGCCTGCAGGTCTGTGCTGGTAGTTGTGCCCTGTGGCAGAACCTCAGTGGAGTTGCATGGATCACAGTTCACTGATAGAGACAGACGAGTGAAGACGTTTCATGGTAAGAGATATATTATAAAATTGTCCTTGCTAATTATTTAAATACAAATCTGGTTATCACCTTACCTATGTCTAAAGTTTCAGTCAAGACGGTCATTTTGCGCTTCTGTCTTGCATCTCTTTGTCTGTAGAGAAAAAAAAGGAGTTTATATCCTCCACAACAGTGTACAGTGTGGTCTGTGTGTTTTTTGTAGTTTGTGCTGTGAATTACTTTTTGCTGTTCATGCCATCCTCTCGGAAGCCTTTAGCAAAGGGGTTGGAGTTGATCTTAAGATCTGTGATCTGAAAATAATAAATTCATTTTATAGTTCATTTCTGGTGTTGGCTATTATTTTCTTAATGAAGCAATGAATCTCTCATACACAGTCTTCTATTGACTGAGACACTGCTCCTTGGTAACACAGAGTCATAATCATTGAAAATATCATGGTACCTTGCTGTTTTGGTAGGCGGTAACAGTGATAAACTGAGTCTCAGGAAAAACAAAGGTATGCTGTCCTCCACCCCATCTCAACACGTCTCGGGCTTCAATCACATGAACTCTGGGCTGATAGCGATGCAGCGAGTGTAGGATGATCTTCAAATACAAGAAAAAGGTTTATTTAGAAAGTACCAGTAAAGTTTATGAGCTATTTGGATGTTGGATCTGTTAGTCTGCAGTACGTACATGTCCCTGTGTGTCCAGGGTGTTGTTTGTGAGCTTGGCATAGTGAAATGAGATGGTGCGGCTCTGCCAGTGTGCACCTGTAGCAGGCGAGTCTGGGTGGATGAACACCCGGTCTGGTAGCCTGGCCTCTGCAGCTCCAACAGCCTGCCAGCCACCACCTTGGAAACGATAACGGGAGTTGTCCACTGGAACAATATCCAGGAGGAGGACGTAACGGACAGATGGATTCAGACCAGACAGCTTCAATCTCAAACCAGGAAACATTCGTCTAAAATAACGTAAGGTAAGAATAACAATGTTGGGTTTATCTTATGACTTGAACTTATTGACAGCTTGTTTGGGAAGAAAACAAAACATTAAATGTAGGCAAAAAAGTGATGAGAAATGGGAGACAGTGTTGAAAGTGAATTCAGGATTTAAAAAGCTATACAGAAGTAGAAAGCTGAGTGAGTGTAGGTGAATTATAAGTTCTGTCTTTTGAACACAAAAGTGAATAATTGCAGGAGAACTGAATCAAAGGCTCAGTGGTCATGTATACAGCATGTACTGTACAGTATTCTCTCACCTGCCCTTCTTTGTGATTATCATCTCTGTCCCCACTGAGCTGAACTGTTTCCACAAAGACGAGTTTTCCAGCTCCATCTTCACCTCATCTTTTTGGGTTTTGGATGCAGGCTCTTTGGACACAGGACCTAGGGGAGGTCCCGTGAGCCTCGGTGGCAGAGCTTTGGCAGCCACCTCGCATGCAGGAGGGAACAGCGGTATGTGCGCAGGTGCCTCTCGGTCTGTGGGAATGGAAAGAAAAAATGGAAAAAACGTTTACTTGTATGGTAAAAATAAAGAAAATATGGATACATATTTTGGCCATAAGCCTGTAAATCTTAGCACTTCCATAAATCACTCAATCAGTCACTAACTTGGATTCATTCAGTTAATTCAAGCCACCATTCAAGTGGCCATTTCTTTTTAAGCTAAGTAGAAAAAAATAGTATTTTATGGCTTTTCACATTTATAGTCATTTTCAGATGTATAAAATAGGTTTAAAGAATAGCTACAACTTATCACTGCAGCTTTCAGTTAAGAGTAGCATTGCTGATGTGACTGCCGGAATAAAAGCCCCATCATGCTCCTGTCATTACTGCGTGGCAGTTAGAAATTTTTGTTTCAGAAGCAGTGGTTTCTCATTTTCTTACAACTCAGTAAACAAGAAATTAACAGGGTAACAACTGATAAAAATATTAAAATCTTAAATCAACAATCAGGATTTTTAAAAGTATAAAATAAATTTCTTTCTCAGATGTGCATGCATTAACTCCTGCTCACCTCTGTAGAAGCAATCGCCAATCATTTGTGGTCCCAGAGTCAAACCAGGGTACATCTCCATGCTCAGCATTCTCCTTGTCTCTCTTCGTCCCTTTTTTGTCCTTTTCACCTGCCACCAGGTAACATTTCTTTAGCTCCTTTTGGTCTCCTGTTGCTTGTACAGATTTTTCTCTGTTGTCTGAAACAAAAAAAGGAGTTGCAGCAGGAGATCTCTTCTTAATGTTCTGACTCTACTTGTGCTCTTATCCTTTCGGCTGTAGTATTGCTGTAAGAGCTGACAGGGTCGACTTGCTCTGTTAAATAGGTGTGTGGGACTTCACACATGAGGCCAAATGGGCCCATTTTCACATAGTTCTTCATTCCCCCCCTCATCTCTCCTCCTTTTTCCTTCAACTCCTTTTTAGTCTCAACAAAAACAAGCAACAGCAGTCAGATTATAGGAAATCAATGAGACCAACCTCAGTGTCTGAAAATACCAACATGATTTGTGGTTTTTTATGTCAATAGATAGAATAAATAACTTTACTGCTGTTTATTGCTTTATTGCAACTCATCTGAACCAAATTTAAATCTGTATTGTTTTTGCTTTCCTTTATTCTTTTGCTAAATATTTCTTGTGCTTTAGTCTTGCCTGCAAAGATTGTACTTACTAGATGCACTGAAAATAAATGCTTTACACAAAAACCAGTAAACTACCCACAATATCAGTTAAAAATATATTTCATTACAACCAGCAACCAGATCACACATTAATGCATAAAATATGCAGGAAAATGATCCCTTATCATTGTTTTTGCATTTAAGGATATAACTACAACATCCACACTTCATGCATCATTAATACATAATTACTGTAGCTTCAATTTCAGTCATAGCAGTAGAGCAATCCTTCATACATCAAATACAGTGTGTTGAATCTGCAGTTTGTTTTTTAACTTTCCTGATTTTCTGTGATGAATCATTTTTGGAAATGCAAAGCCTCTCATATATTTATAAAGTAGTTTAATGGCTGGTCCCCTGTGGGTTGTTGATGACTTGATGACATGTTTCTTCCTCCCAGCAGGCTGCCTGTTAGGCTTTCTCAGCAGGGAGTCAAACCCTCAATTTAGGTGGAGGACGAAGACAGTTTGGCCAATGGCTGCAGTTTGGTCGCTACACAAACGTGAATGTCTCAAAGTTTATATCTAAGTTGGAATTTAGGTATTATTTCCTGAAAACATTGTTCAAATGGATTCACTGTGTTCTGATGTCTTGTGATCAGTTTGTTGAGCAGGCCCATAAATGAAGCAGTACCACAAGGTGATTATACTCATTTGCAAGTAGTAGAGATTTATATGTTACTTAAACAAAAGTAGGGGTATTTGGAGAATGTAGTTAAAGTAATCATTGTGAAAGAGATTCTTTGGTCTGCACAAGATAGGCCCATAACTATTTGGACAAAGACACTTTTTTTTGTAATTTTGCCTCTGTAGACTACAGAAGTTGATTTTAATTTAAACAATGATGATGTAACTGAAGTGCAGACTTTCAGCTTCAATTTAAGGGGTCCAACAAAAGTATTGCATTGAGTGTTTAGGAATTACAGCCATTTTTATATGGAGTCTCCTATTTTCAGCTGCTCAAAAGTAAAGGAACAATTGACTGACAAGTAGCTTTTTAGGCAGGTGAGGCCTATTCCTTGACAAACTAAGCAGATAAAAAATATAGAATTGATTTCAAGTATTAAACTTGCATTTGGTAGCTGTTCACTTGAACTTTCAATATGAGGTCCAAAGAGATGTTAATGCGAGTGAACGAGGCCATTATTAGGATGAAAAACCAAAATAAACTTATCAGAGACATAGCAAAAATTTAATGAGTGGCCAAAACAACAATCTGGAACATTTTTAAAAATAAGGAATGCACTGGGCAATCGTTACAGCATTTTTTTAATACATAGTTCTCTATTTTCAGAGGCTTAAAAATGATTAGACAAGATGACATAAGTTTAAATGTTAAGGATTATTTCTAACCCTTGGATGAAAATCCTTAGCAGTCAATGACTGCCTGAAGTCTATAGCCCATGGATGTCACCAAATGTTGTGTTTCCCCCATTGATGCTCTGCCAGGCATTGACTGCAGCTGCCTTCAAGCAGCCTGCTTGTTTGTGGGTCTCTCTCCCTTCAGTTTTGTCTTCAATCACTGAAAAGCTGCTTTACTGGCTTGAGATCAGGTGACTGACTTGGCCATTGAAGAATGTCCCATTTCTTTGCATTCAGAAACTCTTGGGTTGTTTTTGCAACATGCTTTGGGTCATTATGTATTTGTGCTATGAAGAACCATCCAATCAGTTTTACAGCATTTACCTGAATCTAAGCAGAGAATAGCCCTGAACACTTCATAATTCATCCTGCCACTTCTATCAGCACTTGCATCATTAAAAAACACTATTGACCCAGTTCTACTGGCAGCCATACATGCCCATAACATAAAATTGCCTCAACCATGTTTGACAGATGTTGTGGTATGCTTCTGATCATGAGCTGTTCCTTTCATTCTCCACACCTTTCTCTTCTCATAATTCTGGTACAATTTCATCTTGGTTTCATCTGTCTGAAGAATTTTTCCAGACCTGGGCAGGGTCTATTAGATGTTTTCAAGTAAAGTCTAGTCTGGCTCTGAGGTTTATTTTCTTTTTTTAGCCTAATAATGGCTCCCTTCATTTGTATCCACGTCTCTTTGGACCTCATATTGAAAGTTTCATTTAACAGCTACCAAATGTAAGTTCAGTACTTGGACTAACTTTTATCTGCTTAATTTGTGACGGAATAAAAGGGGGAACATGACTTGAGTGGCCATGAAACTGCTCATCTGTAGACTGTCCCATTACTTTTGAGCTTCTAAAAATGAGGTACTATAAATATAAATGGCTGTAATTCCTAAACAGTTAATATAATTCTTTTGTTAAACCCACTTAATTACAGCTGAAAGTCTGCACTTCAGTCACATTTTAACTAATTTAAAACATGCTGTGGTAGTGCACAGAGGCAATTTCACAAAAAAAGTGTCCTTGTCCCAAAAACTTATGGATCTAAGTGTATATGCAGTTCATATGTATTATATCAATGTAATGTGACTGTTTTTTGGTATCTGGATTAAAATCCACTATGTACAGAAGCAATATTCCAAAAAAATGTGTCATTTTCCAAAAACTCATGGGCTGTATGTGGAGTAAAAATTATTTCCCAATAAAACTCAGTATAAATGAGAATAAAACTTACGTAACTGACTTCAAATTTGTACTTCACTAAAAATATAAACTGACTGTAATCTGTTTCAACGTGACAAGAATATCAGTCATCTGTTCTGTCTTAAGATTTCATTTTGCATCCATTTTTGCTTGCGTCCAGTCTCCATTCTGCTTTTGTTAGTTAAACTTGAACTCCTTGACACGAGGAAGATCAGATTAAGTCCTCACATCAAACTTCAATCTGCAAGAAGTGGCAATGAATGATGCATTACAGAAGGCTTGTTAACCAACAGACAATACAACCTCTTCAACAGATTTTCAATCATTAAAAGAGACTTTAACAAGAGTACCCTGTGCACCTTTGTCTTATTGTGGATGATTCACTATATGTTGTGCCTGATTAGGTTCAGTAGAAAAGCTCTCAAACTGACAGAAAATCTGCCAGGCTACAGACCAACCTGCCTGCGCTATAAAAGTGACAGCTGGAGTCAGTTTACAGGAGTGAAGTATACATGTTGTTTTAGGTGTCTTCCTCCTCCATTTGCTTGTTGTCAGGGATAAAAGCTACTGAGTACTGAAAGGAAGTGTAGGTGTGAACACCATAGTGAGAGAAAAGTCACTGCCTTGATGGGGGTCAGCAAGGTGTGTGATGTCTCTTAATGTTTTTACGAAAGAACAGGTGTGTTACAGGCGGTGCAGGCGTAAGACTCCGTAAAAGCCAATAATGAGGACTGCTACTAGTTTTGTTTTTGTTTTTAACCTTCATTAGAGTGGGGGCAGTAGTACACGTAATTAAGCATTACCAAAGGATTACTCCTTGACATGCAAGTGCTAAATTGTTTGATTTCTACCAATGTTTGCTCATTGAGGTTAAAAGGTCATACTGTTGAGGATGTCTTGAAACACTAATTTATTATTCAGTTATTGTGACCTACAGCGCTATGCAAAAGTCTTGAGCCATCCCTCATTTCTTATATATTGCTTCCAAGGAGACAGACTTTCTTGTATTTTTTAAAAGTGGTCTTGATCAGTAGTAGTAGACTTTCTGGAGGCCTTTCAAAGCTTTTCTTTGAACATTGGCTGTTTTTTCACTCATTTTCAGTCTAATCTTTGTATTTGACCATTTTCAGAGGAACATATTCTTTGTTGTTAAGCTACTTAATACTGACCTACGAATCATTCAAGCATTAAAAAAAGGCAACTAACACAAGAGACAAACCAGTGTTGTGTCTACACATAACAGACAACAAAGAACCCATTTGTATCTGTAGGCATTTAATTACTTGCAGCCTGTCGCAAAAACCATCATTTGTTTCCATTTCTTTAGGTGAATCTATAAAAAAAATGCCAAAGGTAACACAGTTTGACAGGCAAAAATAGCATTTTTGCACCAACAATGTGATTCCCAAAGAGCTTTTAGCCAAAAACTTGGCACATCTCAGCATGGTGTGCAGTATATTCTTCAAAAATCGTAGGAAACTGGACAAGTAGAGGGCAAAAGAAGAAGTGGCAGGCCTAAAAACTATTGACAGCAGATGAAAATATTTAAAACAGAAAAAAATCCAGCAAAGACCTGACACAGGACCTGAGAGATGCAGTTGGCCCTTCAGTAAACCATCTATTGTTTATTGAAGCCTCATCAGAAATGATGTTAATGAGAGGGTGGTTATCAAGAAGCCATTCTCAAAGAAGGGAAACAGGTAGAAAAGGCTGAGGTATGCCAAATCACACAAGAACTAGACTGAAAATCACGTCTGTGTTGTAATTCGGTTTTAAATCCTCACAGCTGACTCAGTCTGGTGCTGAGTTATCTTACATCGTGTTTATGCAGGAACACCAAGGATTTTAATCAGATGAGGATTACTTGTGTCCTATTCCTTTTAGGAAACATTTGTGGATGTTGAAATTCCTCTCTGCATGGAAGCAAAGGTCACTTTATCAGGATTAAAACACATTATGTGTCCGCCATAAAAAGATGCCTTGCATGTACAAGCCACATGCATTAAGACTACAGATTACATGCTTTATCTTCAGCTCTCACCACATCTGCCAGCTGATGATACTTTGCCTTATCCCACACAGCAACATCCATTTTATTAAGACCCTTCCAAGGATACATGAGAAGTTCTACATACCGAGAAAACACTTTTCATCATAGCATGAGGCACTGCTGGATGCCTTTCCTTTAGAAATGCAACGCTACCGTTTCATAGCCTGCATGTAAAAATTGGTATCTTTGCCATCATATACACATACACATATTTATTTGGATCACGCAATTAAAACAATGAAAACTCATCTGAAAAACTAACTAGTGCAACTTCAAGTCAGAGTCCCTCAGACAACCTCCAGAGGGTCTCTGTCAGCCTTCGATACCACAACTGTTACACCATCAGGAAGATGCACAGCTAGTTGCTCCTTGAACACAACCAGGTAACCTCGCTCGCTGTTGCTGTGGTCACTGAGGATGACACTGGTCCCCATAGCCACTGCGTCCAGCACTTCATGGTGGGACATTTCACCTGTGACGAAGAGATCTGCCTTGACTCCATTTAGTACTGAGGCCCCAGATCCAGCACACACAGGCACAGTGCTCACAGAGGACTCTCTTTTTCAGACCACTCTCTGTAAACCCTGGAGATGGCTGTGTGGGAAAATCCCAGTAGTTTAGCAGCTTCTGAAATACACAGACCAACCCATCTGGCACAAACAACCACCAACGAAGTCACTGAAATAACCTTACTTTCCATTCTGATGTTCAGTGTGAACTTCAGCAGGTCCTCTTGGCCATGTCCATGTGGCCAATGTTGTGCTGGGCATTTCTTCTCCACCCACCTCTTTTCACTTTTACTGCTGCATGTCATTAAATGTTTTCTTCTCTCTGCTCTCGTTTCTCTCTTCTCTTTCCCCTCACCCTCAACTGGAAGAGGCAGATGGCTGCCCCTCCCTGAGCCTGGTTCTGTTGGAGGTCTCTTCCTGTTAAAAGGGAGTTCTTCCTTCCCACATTCGCCAAGTGCTTGTTAATAGTGTATTATCTGATTGTTGGAGTTTTCTCTCTAACACTGCAGGGTCTTTACCTTA
>VUQH01089502.1:0-11461 GCA_015106775.1 Etroplus canarensis | reverse complement strand
GCAAGACCCTTCAGCGGATAGTGAGGACAGCTGAAAAGATCATCGGTGTCTCTCTTCCCTCTGTCTTGGACATTTACACCACACGCTGCATCCGCAAAGCTTACAGCATTGTGGATGACCCCACACACCCCTCACACACACTCTTCACCCTTCTGCCATTCAGGAAGAGGTACCGGAGCATTCGGGCCCTCACAACCAGATTGAGTAACAGTTTCTTCCCCCAAGCCATCAGGCTCCTCAATCACCCAGGACTGTACTACACAAAAGACCCCCTCACACTAACCCACACACACACAAACCCAGAACTGCGTAACACTATAAACCTGCGCCCCCCCGACTCACACACACACACAATCTGCACTACTTCAAATGCTGCTACCGCACATCACTTCTTTCGGCGCTAGTGTCTTGTTCTTGTATTGTCTTTTTCATTGCCTTTCTTGTGTACTGTTTCCTACAATGTTGGACTTTGTACTATGTACAAAATTAGGGTGTTCTTAGCATTGTTTGCAACTATTGTATATGTTGCACACGTTGCACTTTATTAATTTACTTTTTAAATCTTTTAAACTTAAATTTTAAACTGTGGAACAAAAAACCCTAGTCCTAGCTCTGTTTCGCATATTGATACCTTCTGTCATATGTCATATGTTTATATGTTGCACCACGTCCTGGAGAAACGCTATTTCATTTCACTATGTTCTGCATCAGCTATATGTGGTTGAAATGACAATAAAGCTCTTGAAATCTTGGTAAATCCCGCACGTGATGGTAACTTGTGCTGTTGGCTTGAAGTTGGCCTCTAGTGTTGTCTTTCACATCCCCACTGAGTTCCTGATGAGGGCTCTTGGGGTCCTGTTGATCTGGTATATTTCTAGGCATTCCAGAATCTATGTGTGAGGCACTGAGTCATAGGCTTTCTTATAGCCAGTCCAAGCAGTAGCTGGTGTTTTGCTCCTCTGGTATTTCTGCCAATTCCTTTCTGGGTGCCGCTCATGTATTGAGCCATGTGCCTGTTCATGTTAGCTGCCATGATGCCTGACAGGCGCTTCCATGTTGTACAAAGGCAGGCTATTGGCCTGTAGTTGGATGGGACTGGTCCAACCTGGGAATCCTTCAGAATCAGGAGTATCCAGCCTTGGGTTAGCCATTCTGAAATATCTGTTTCATCTAATAAAATATCTTGATGTGTTCCTCTCACATCATTCAAACCTGTCATACATGACAAAAAAACTTTTTTTTTTTTTTTACAGTCTTTTCCAAATTAACAGAAGGCAAACATGTGTGGTATATTGTACCATTACATGTATTCTGAACAGTGCAGCTGGTACAACAAAAGTTAAGCAGCAACTGAAGAATTTCAAAATTCATATAGATTAGGTCCTGTAGGTTGACTGAAAAACCAGTGGATTTTATCATTCTAGCACTAAAATGTTCAATTTTTATTCGCAATATTTATAATAAAATATTGATATTTGATATGCCTGTATCAATACAATATTGTCACACAAATAACACAATGTGATACTGTATCGATTTTTTTTTTCTCCCACCATAGAGGAAAAGCTGAAGTTACACAGATCAAAACCGGCTTTTCTAGACTTTGTGGTAAATATAGTTTATCCACTTGCACATTGTGGTGCACACTTTTGAAGTCATAAAGAACTCAGCGCTCAAGAATCTGATCTTGAATAGGCCAAACAACAAAGCTGCATGGGCATATAGTCATGTAAAGTCAGTAAGTACATCCAAAAAGTTAAACTCATCCAACTTTACTACATCTACTCCTTGCATCTTCACCATTCCACCTGCTAAACTCTCATTTGCATACATATTCTGTCTTGCTACAACTGAGTTTCATTCCTCTTCTCTCGTGCATACTTCCACATTTCCGGGCTTTCTTCCACCTACCGCCTACTACTCTTATTCTTGAAGATCAGTACCAGTGCACTTCTTCTCCATTCCTCAGGCGTTCTCTCATTCTCCAGGATTGTGTTTAACAATCTGGTTAGGAAGTCCACTACCCTCTCTCCTAGACATCTCCATACCTCCACAGGTATGTCATTTGGACCAACTGCTTTTCCACACTAAATCCCATCCTTCATTGCTGCCCTTACTAATACTCTGCACTTCCTGATTCACCATCTTCCTTCCATCTGTCCTCCTCTCTCTCATTTTCCTCATTCATCAGCTCTTTAAAGTACTCCTTCCATCTCCTCAACACACTCTCTTCACTTGTCAAAACATTTCCAACTATTCCAACTTCGCATATCGCTAAATGTTCAAAATCGCAATAATATCGTATCGCGAGTTAAATGTTGAGATAATATCGTGTCTTGGGGTCTCTGGCGATTTCTTGTACTTTCTTGTCTGAGTGGACTCTGTTGATCCGCTCTGCTCACCCAGAGTAATCAAACCTTTGCTCTGCTGCTCGCTCTGCCCACGCACGTACACGACGTCTACGTGGCCCCACCCACATATTTCTGTAAACCACCTTGCGTATGTAAGTATGGCGGCCCCAGCTACACAAGTACTACTCGGCCAAAGTTTACTGCTCAGATTTTCACGTGAAAGCGATGACTAAGCGCCAGAGCCGGGGGTTCGGTAACGAAGAGCTCGGCGATTGTGAACGGAGGGAAGGACTTTCAGACAGAGCCGTCGGTCTCCGGCCGGCTGATTTGCCTTCGCCTCCTTGATTGAAGCTCCTTTAGTGCGGTTACCGCAGGGGGAAGAAACTCCGCAAAACGGGAAGAGTGGACACGGAAGTTTGGAAACCAACTGTGGCTTTGGAAAGACCAGCTGCAAAGTGTTAAAAGTGTGGTGGCCAGTTCATGTTTTTGTGAGACTTTAAAGCGCACTTGCCCGTGGTTTTCTACCAGCGTGTTAACAGCCAACTGTTGACTGCTCAGTGTGCATTTAAGGGTCCGGCGCTGCATAACACCAACAGACGTTGGTTAGCTTTCATGGCTACCTTCAACATTAGCCTCAGGTCGCCAGCTAACAAACGACATAAAAGCTTGTATGACCGTGTAAGTCTATACACACTTATTTTTTACTCCCTATAGATGCGTTTGGAATTATAGCAAAACATTTGGATCATGTGGCATATTTTGTCACTTAAGTACCCGTTACTGATGATTGCAGTAGTATTGCAGTATCTTCTGCTCTTGCATATCTTCTGCTCTGCTTTTGCAATGAAACAGTAGCGTTATTGGTAACAATACTTTGACGCTCTGCTGCTTTTTAGTGCCCCCCATTTTCTTCCATTTTCTATTTTTAATTTTTCCTTCAAATATCTTTATTGAACACCTTGAAAATACATATAAATAATAGAGAAGCGTGGTTTTCAAATTTTCCATAATTACAAATAACAACAAAAACTCTACCATCTCACCCTAAACTCTCCTTACTCAGCACTACACCAGTGATCTGCATTAGGTTGTATAATCGAGAATTGAAATAAAAGGAGACCGTATGTTATAAATTGTATTTGTCTTTCAGAGGAAATCTGATACATTCTAGATGTAAAGTGTTTGTGATTTCTGTAATCTTATCATTTCAATGATGGGATATCAACCTTATTCCAGAATATCAGGAGGCAAACTGTTGTTTAGGGACAGTCATTTTTTCCATATTCTCAGAGGTCTGTGTTATAATTGCTTTTAGAGCTGGCTTGAGTGTAAATTTAAGCATGTCAGAGAAGAGACAAAAGATTTCATTCCAGAAATTGTTTTAACACTGGGCAAGTTGTAAGGCTGTGTGTAAGTGTTTATTTTTCGACTGCTCCATTGTGTTCTCCACAAGTGGTTGCTACAGCAGATTAATCCGCATTAGTAATTTGACGGGGGTTTTATGCTAGATACCCTTGCTGACACAACCCTCCATGGTGAGAGGGGTTTGTGTCCCCACCTGAAATTGAACCAGGGACCTTTTGCTTGTAGGGCGAATGCACAAACCACTACGCTACAGGGGACACAAAGCTGTGAGTTAGAGTGGCTTCCTGAAATGGACATTTATCACATCTGGGAATATACATTACTCACAAAAAGTTAGGACTATGTGGCTTTTGGGTGAAATTTATGGAAAATGTAAAAAGTTCACGCCACAGTGACATATTATGAAAGTAGGGCATTTAAGTAGAAGCATACAATGGTGATTTTCTCATCTCAGACAATTTTATGAAACAAAAACGAACAACAGTGGTTGGTATACCACAACAAAAATGTCAATGTCTCAATAATATGTCATGTGCCCTTGACCATCAATTACAGCTTGACTTCTGTGACTCTTCCAGTCTCTCTGTATCTCTGTTGCAACCTGCTGATGGCACTCTGTGACGCTCTAAGCTCAGTGGCCACTTCTCTGAGAACATCCTGTTTGAAGCCTCACAATGATGAGGTACTGTTGATCAGTTGTTAGGTGTCGTCTTGGTCTCATGATGTCAAAATGTAAACAGCATGATGAAGAGGACTGTTTAAATACCAATTCTAATTGAACCAAAAAATGTATTGGTCGATTCGTGGATCAAACACCAGTTGTGAATTTTGCTGTTAAGCACCTTGTTAGAGAACAGTTAGTTATGCAAAAAGTACTGAAACAATGAACAGTTGTACATGTGCATTCAAAAGTGTAGAGAAGGTCAAGTTAAGTTCACCTGTGAAGGATATAGTACATTTTAGGTGCATCCTGGAATTTCACCCAAAAGCCGAAAATCCTTAACTTTTTGTGAGTGGTGTATTATTCAATCTGAATTTGGAATAATAAAACCTGAGTAATAATTTTAAAATGCATCAGACAATGTGTGACATTCACAGAGCAAGTGTTGATATATTGTGAACTTTTGTTGCACAATTTAGTTGAAATTTCCTGGCCCAGTTCTTCCTCCTGTGCACCGTTATATATCTCTGAGGAGGGAACATTAGTGTCAACAGGTTGTAGATGTATGATGCTTACTTTTTCGTTTCAGCTCGCTTCCTCAGGCAGTCATCTAGTATATCTGCACTAGCTGTAGTGAATTTTTCATGAGCTTTTATTTAGTCTCTTATTTGTAGATACCTGACAGTTATTACTTTTAAGGTTGTATTTCCCTTGGAATTGATGAAAGGAAGTGAAAACACTACCTAAATATAGATCCCCCACTATGTGGATTCTTTGACGTGACAAGTAGGTTTAAATGATGGGTTATCTTTTTTTTTCACATTGATCACTTTTTGTTGCCTATCAGAAAAGCATCTGATAGCTGTGTGGATAGCTGAACCTATATTAAGGTTTTTAATAGGAAGCCTTTCATTTGAAGAACTAGATTGCCATCAGAAAGAAGAAGTTTGGTTGAAGTGCAGTGAGGGAAACTGGTTTATATGAGATGAGCTGTTCCTTTAATGGTCCCACAGTGGGGAAATTGTAAGTGTTACAGCAGCAAAACAAAGTGACAGCAGCACACCATTATAGAAAAAAAAAATCACTCCAATAGGAAAACTAGAATAATAGGGTAATAATTGAAAATAGAACTGGTTAATATTACAAGAAAATCAGAATTTTTACATTATCTAAATGTACTTATCTTACATTATTTATGCTTACATAATATTCATTTTTACAGATAAAATAAAAGGCATTGTTTTGTACACTGTGGCATAATATTGTTTAAAAATTATTTGAGGTCTTTGATGAGAGTGACCAGGATGGACAGGATTAGAAATGAGTACATCAGAGGAACAGCTCAGATTGAGTGGCTTGGAGACAAAGTCAGAGAGGCAAGGTTGAGATGGGTGAGGCATGTGCAGAGGAGGGACAGTTGATATTTTGAACAAAGAATGTTGAAGATGGAGCTGCCAGGCATGAAGAAAATGGGAATACCACAGAGGAGGGTTATGGATGTAGTGAAGGAGGACATGCTGAGGGTTGGTGTGGCAGAGAAGGATGCAAAAGATAGGGTGAAATGGAGGCAGATGATCTGTTGTGGTGACCCCTAACGGGGGCAGTTGAAAGAAGATATGAAGTCTGCTGAGAGCTGTGATGGTTGTCAAATCTGATTGCAGTAGGAAGGAAGAGCCTGCAATATCTCTCCTTGAGACACCACGGGTGGAGCAGCCTGTCATTGATGGAGCTGTCCAGTGATGTTACTGTGTTCATGGGGTGTGAGGTGTTGCCCAATCACAGATGATAGCTTAGCCATCAGTCTCCTTTCACTCATCAACTCTACTGCATTAAGTGGGGATCCCAGCACAGAGCTGGCTGTCATTTCCCCAAGGAAGGAGCTACAGTGTAGCTGTAATGACAACATAGTTAATGTCTAATATGTTAAAATAAGCAGCAGAGGTTAGCTGTTATAGTGTTTATTTTAAAATTAGGGTGATATTTCTTTTTGTTTCATGAAATAATCACTGAATTTGTTTTGTTTTATTTTCTCTAGATTTCTGTGAAATGTCCTGTGAAGCACTCTGGCTCCATTAATGCATGATAAACAGAGAAATATTGGAGCAAATTTGATTTGCGTTGGTGATCTCCATCACCTGCACTTCAGGAGAGGAGCGCCTGAGCCAGGGAAAGGGGCTCCTGTCTTTTTCCGATCTTCTATTTTCCTGGTGGGCAACTGAGTCCAGCTTGGAGAGTCCCGGCTGCGGCCTGGCACCCTGCCCTTATGGGGCAGCAGCCGGGGAAGTTTGTAGGGGACCAGAGGAGACCCAGTTTGCCAGCCTTCATCAAGGGGACGAAGAAGGAACAATCACGCCATGGGAACCAGCCCTGCAATGTTTTTGTTGTGCACGGTAAGACCGAATTGTTTTGATTGGAACTTTTTCAGCTTGCTTATTTCTTTGACAGCAAAAGGATTTAACACACAAATTTGCTCAGTGGGAAAGTCTTGATTGTTGAACGTGCGTTTTGAACCTTTTTTAAAAAATTATCTTGTGAGTGATGTGGCCTGAGATCAAACATAATAACTCTTTTTTTTGTACTTGACCCTGTCTGTGACACATTTTTTCATGAAAATTAGTAAAGTGGACCAACCCCAGTACCTTTAAGCAAGTGTTGATTGTGATGAACTGTAGTAATTCATCAGTTAAAGAAAAATTAATTGGTGTTTAATAAGGCCAGACATTTGATGGTTCCAATTTATCATGTTTGTTGCTTTTCATTGTCTTAAATTTAAAACAAAAATGTATTGGCCTTTGTATTGTTGATTGGAATGAGAAAGACATCTGATGTATTTTTGCTTGACAAACCTAGATGGTATTCAAAAATGGCTTTCAAGATTGTGTAACCACAAATTTTAAAATGTGGATGACGTTACCTTGGATATGTAGACTTATAACAGTGTACAGATAGAAACAACTTCAAATTGTTTAAACTTACTTTCAGTCTGACATAAATATACGTGCAGAAAGCTGCATATTATTAACCCTAGTCCTGCCACCTAGACGACCAGCTAGACGACCAGCAGTACATGAAATTTATCTGGGACATCGATATATTGAGGTCCGGCAGTGGTAGGGTTAAAACCTAATTTTTAAGCAAAATGGTGCTCAGTCAGTACTAGATGGTCATTTATCAGTTATTGTTACAAGAGTAACTTGTAGTCTTGTTTTCAGCTGGAAATTAGCTTATACTTAAAAAAAAACTTTACAAGCTGTAGCAGCTTTACCATTGATTAAATTGTGTTTAGATATTTTCCTGTAAATTTTATAAGACAGAAGAAACATTCTTGAAATGAATACTTTCAAAATAGCTTTCAGATGATAAATTTTGAGCCTCTTGGGCACTTGAGGAAAAAACATTTAAACCTTCAACACAAACTTGTGTGCAACATCCTGAGTGTATTTCTGATATTTGATTCAGAATCATCGTCTTCTTTCAGCTGCTCCTTTTAGAGGTTGCTGCAACAGCGCATCTGCCGCCATCTCACCCATTCTCTTACATCCTCCTCTGTCACACCAAACCTTCTTTGTGTCCCACTTCATGACACCCATGAACCTTCTGTGTAGCCTTTCTATTTTTCTCCTGCCTGGCAGCTCCATCTTCAACCTCCTTTGCCCAGTATATTCTATATCCCTTGTCTGCACATGTCCAAGCCATCTCAACCTCGCCTCTTACTTTTTCTCTGAACTGCTTAACCTGAGCTGTCCCTCTGATATACTTATTCAGTTCTAATCCTGTCAATTCTGGTCACTCCTGAGACTCTCAGCATCTTCAACTCTGCCACGTCCATCTCCACCTCCTGTCTATTTCTTAGTGCTGATCTCACTAGTGACTGTAGACTTTGTTAAAGAAAGAACAGTAAGATTTGGCATAAAGAATATACTTGTTGTAAATGAACGTCTGTTTTGATAAGGCTCAACAGTGCCACCTCCTGTGTTTGTGCAGCATGTTGTTTGCTGTGTGCTTTAAAGTGCTATATGATACAGTAGAACAGCTGTATTACAGCTATATGTACAGCTGTATGTAGTAGAAAATGTACAGTTTGTCAGAAACTAGAGCTGCAGTAGTCTCGCAGTAGTAAAAAAAATTCCAGTGCATATGTAAGCAAATCTTCATAATTGGTTTATACAGGAAGGATTGATATTTTTGCTTAAAAATGTACTAATGATTAATGAATTATCAAAACAGTTACATAAGAATTTTAATGGTCTTGTCTGAGTAAGCTTATGTTGCACGAAGATGGCATTGTTTCTACACTCCTTTGGGAGCCATGCTTGCCTCTAAGTAAGGCTGACAAGCTGTTGGGACAGAGCTTCACCACACTTAAGACAGATATCTGAGAAGTATATCGTTTCGTCACTGGTCATTTGGAGCAGTCTGCATATGTGCCTGCGCTACTGCTCAATAGAGCCTCTTGTTTTTTGCTAATGCCCCTTTTAGAAGACATGGCAATGCTGCAAAAAGCAAACTTACATAGTTTTAAACACTCCTCATAAAAACCTGTGGTGACCTAATATGTTACTTTACCTTATGTTTTTATCGTCATTAGCTCATTATTTACAAATTCAGCTTATGAAATGTTCTCATGAGTGTCTTTGTCTAAATGTATTGCTCTGAACATAAAATAGTAAAGGTAGAGGAAAGCTTAATCTCTACCCAAGATCAAAATACGAAATGGATGGTACTAGGCCTTTTCATATATTCTTGTAAATGCTTCTTTATTTGCTTAAGTAATACCCACTGAATGGTTAACACAATACAAGAGATGAATTATTTATGCAGTAAACACTTCCCTAAGACTGTAAATGCATTAATTGCAAAATTCTTGACCAGTATCGGTGTTTAGAATAACAGTTTGGCCAACAAAGACAAAGCTCATATTGATGCTTTTTTGCTATTTCTTTCTCACTTTCCCAAAATATACATTCGTACAGATGTTTTTAAAACATTTCAGCTCATCACACTGCCTTTGAACATTTAGTGTCGGAAAATTATTGATCACTGACATTGGTAATTGCCACATTATTTTATATTGACTAGATTTTTGGTTATTGATATAGATATCGGCTGATAAATCAGTATTGAGGGATTGTATAGCAAAAGTTTATAAATTAATGGAAGTTTATAAATAAATGCTCAGATTAATCTATTTTGAACCGGATGCATATCATGCATGAAGCTATCTGATAAGTTTACCAAATGTGCTTTTAGGGTTGTGATTGCATTTGCAGGAATACTTTCCACTGACTCTAAAGCTTGCATAACACAGAGGGGGACAGGGCAACGCAGGTCAGAAAAACAAAATGAAAGCTTGTACCGGTAAATGGATCAAATTTGGCAAAGGGTCACTGACATAGGGTGTATTTGTTTTCCCTTTCTGCCCCGTTCCTTCTGTGATGAGTAGGTTAGACCATAAGAGGGGATGTGAGTCATAGTGCAGGAGGAGGACAAGATCAACACATGATTTTATGTTTTTTTTTTTTCCCTGGTGAGGCCAACTAGGATATCCAGCACCATGCTGCTTCTCAGTGGGCAGGTTCAGACCTCTGCGTTCAGCTGCCTGGGAGAGAAACGGTGACAAGTAAGGGGCAAGCAAAGACCTGTCTCTGCTCTTGGCACTTCTACATACTGTACTGTGTGTAGGTATGGTCTCACTGGTTAGCTAGCACAAATTGTAAGGACGGAATGAGGTAGTGAGTTTCCTGGAACAATTGCATTTTCAGCTGCTTTTTCTGTGTGGTTCAGATCACTGAGTGAGTTCCTAAGTTAAAAATACAACTCCACAGTTCATTGATTGAATTACAAGCTGTAGTTTGTTAACAGGCCTGTTAAATACAGCATGGCAGATGCACTTAATTCAAGGCTATTATAGATAACTAATGCTAATGTAGAAATTAAAAGATGAAATAATTGAAATAAAAATAAAAAATAGACCTTCAAACACTCCAAACTAACTGAAACACTTTCGCACACTTATAAAACTAACTTGAGTAAAACACAAATATGTGTCATGATGGTGCTAGCTCTATTGCCTCACTGCAAGAAGGTTCCTGTTTTGAACATGCTGACTAAGACTTTGTGTGGATTTTGCCTGGGTTTTCGCCAGGTCCTTTCACTTCGTACACAGTCCAACGGCATTCTTATTAGGTTAATTGTGGTTTTAAATTGGCCATAGGTATGAATCTGAGAGTTTGTGGTTGTCTGTCTTGTTCTATGTTAGCCCAGTGATGGACTGATAACCTGCCCAGGGTGTAACCTGCCTTTTGTCCTATGACAAAATGTGATAGACTCCAATGACCCCATGAGCCTCAATAAGTGGTTAAGAGGATGCTTGTTTGATCTGGTTGTGGACTTCTTAAATGTGCCCCTGACAAATATCACGCATAAAAGAAACTAAAACTAACAAAACTGTAAAGCGCTATCACACCATGATGATTTAACAAGCTTATACCGATGCATCCAAATTCCTTTAAAACGCTGGCATACACAGAACAATGACGTTGAATAGACATATGCACTGCGTATTGCTAACATATATAGAACGTAATACCAACGAATGCTAGCGTACTGCCGGCATTCACAACTTGAAGCCCATTTATACCACTCCCCTTAAACGCACCACATACACAATTATTAAGGTACGTTCACACCGAACGCGATTCGCGCGGCGGGGGCGGCCGGTTTCAATGTTAAGTCAATGTAAACATGCGGCAAGAGGTCCTGCGGCGCGATTTGCGAGCGGTTCGCGCGGCGCGATTTGCGAGCAGCGGCGCGTTTCGCACGGCGCGATGAAAATGATGCCATGTGGCGCGAATTTTCCAGAGTTCAAAAATCTGAACTTTGGCGAATATTCGCATCGCGTCAACCAATCAGGAACTCGGCTTTGGTAGTGGCGTGTTGATGATGTGTTCAGCGGGTGGAGTCTTGAAATAGAGCACCTGTAATTGGTGTCCTGTCGCGTAATCCGCGGACCAATGCGGGGACAGCAAGTTGTCAAACTGGGCCACAGAGAGACAGAAGTACCGCTGAAAGCGGCCATCATCCA